>SJYA01001417.1:1414383-1508914 GCA_006410615.1 Neotragus moschatus
CCAGCTTGTGCTTCATCCAGCCCAGCAATTCTCATGATGTACTCTGAATATAAGTTAAATAAGCAGGGTGACAATATACAGTCTTGATGTACTCCTTTTCCTATTTGGAACCAGCATGTTTTTCCATGTCCAGTTTTAACTGTTACTTCCTGACCTGCATACAGGTCAGGTGATTTCAAGAGGCAGGTCAGGTGATTTGGTATTCCCATCTCTTGAAGAATTTTCTAGTTTGTTGTGATCCACACAGTCAAAGGCTTTGGCATAGTCAATAAAGAAGAAATAGATGTTTTTCTGGAACTCTTTTGCTTTTTCCATGATCCAATAGATGTTGGCAATTTGCTCTCTGGTTCCTCTGCCTTTTCTAAAACCAGCTTGAACATCTGGAAGTTCACGGTTCACGTACTGTTGAAGCCTGGCTTAGAGAATTTTGAGCATTACTTTACTAGCATGTGAGATGAGTGCAATTGTGTGGTAGTTTGAGCATTCTTTGGCATTGCATTTCTTTGGGATTGAAATGAAACTGACTTCATTATTCCCTGTTTTATTGAGTTCACAAAAAAGGACATGACCAGATGGTCAATATCGAAATCAGGTTGATTGTATTCTTTGCCAGCTGAAGATGGTGACGCTCTATACAGTCAGAAAAAATAAAACCTGGAGCTGTCTGTGGCTGAGATCTTCTTATTGCAAAATCCAGACTTAAATAGAATAAAGTAGGGAAACCCCTTAGGCCATTCAGGTATGACCTGAATCGAGGCCCTTATGATTATACAGTGGAAGTGACAAATAGATTCCAGGGATTAGACATGGTAGACAGTGCCTGAAAAACTATGGACAGAGGTTCATAACATTGTACAGGACGCAGTGACCAAGACCATTACTAAGAAAAAGAAATACAAGAAGGGAAAGTGGTTGTCTGAGGAGGCTTTACAAACAGCTGAGGAAAGAAGAGGAGTGAAAGGCAAGAGATAAAGTGAAAGATACACCCAACTGAGTGTGGAGTTCCTGATTCCACTGTTAAATCAGGTTTTGTTTCCTTAGACTCCAAAATCACTGTGGAATGATGACTGCAGTTATGAAATTAAGACACTTGGTCCTTGAAGTGAAAGCTATGACAAACCTAAACAGTGTATTCAAAAGCAGAGACACTACTTTGCCGCCAAATGTCTGTATAGTCAAAGCTATGGTTTTTCCAGTAGTTGTGTATGGATGTGAAAGTTGGACTGTAAAGAATACTGAGCACCGAAGAACTGATGCTTTTGAATTGTGGTGCTGGAGAATACTCCTGAGAGTCCCTTGGACAACAAGGAGATCAAACCAGTCAATTCTAAAGGAAATCAATCCTGAATATTCGTTGGAAGGACTGATACTGAAGCTGAAGCTCCAATACTTTGGCCAGCTGATGAGAAGTGCCGACTCATTGGAAAAGACCCTCATGCTGGGGAAACTTGAAGGCAAAAGGAGTGGGAGCAGCAGAGGATAGAATGGTTAAACAGCATCACCGACTCCCCTGAGAGCAGCAGGAACAAAGGAAGAGGTTGGTGTTTTCACAATCAGAAAGCTTGTAAGAGGACCCTAAAGAACTGAGATCCAGACCTCTGAGAAAAGGGCATTGCTTTCTTGGTGTTGATCCCACTGAATGGAATGCATCATTCTGGGAGTGAACGGAAAGAAGATAGAATCAGCTGCTGTTAGAATCCACTATTGCTACCAGGGAGAAGAGCTGATTCTGGAAAGACGGAAACAGATGAACAAGGAGGGTCTTTTGTCATTTCCTCTTGCTTGACAGCCTCACTCTGATGCCCACTAGTCACAGGACCTAACAAGGAAAGAAGTGGCCAAAGGGAAGGTTTGCAGAGTGCCAGCCCCGATCAGTGTTTCCAAGCCAGGTGTGGGAGAGTGACCTTGGAGCCCAGAAGCAATATTTAATGCCCAATCACTGTAACCAAAGAAGTACGCATTACAAATATATCTACATATCCAATTTACGTGGATCTGTAAAATAGTTCGGAGAAGGAAATGGCAACCCACTCCAGTATTCTTGCCTAGAGAATCCCAGGGACATTGNGGTGTGGGAGAGTGACCTTGGAGCCCAGAAGCAATATTTAATGCCCAATCACTGTAACCAAAGAAGTACGCATTACAAATATATCTACATATCCAATTTACGTGGATCTGTAAAATAGTTCGGAGAAGGAAATGGCAACCCACTCCAGTATTCTTGCCTAGAGAATCCCAGGGACATTGGAGCCTGGTGGGCTGCCGTCTCTGGGGTCGCACAGAGTCGGACACGACTGAAGTGATTTAGCAGCAGCAGTAAAATAGTTATTGTTACAGATTCAGTAGGCATGCATTCTTGCACACTACTGGTACAGGAGTAAATTAAGTCCTACTGTGTGTATAACTTTTCATTCAACAGTTTTGCTTTCAGGAATTTATCCCCAAAGACACAATGAAAATTATGATGTAAGAGTTATGTACAAACAATCTACTAGTGTGTTGCTCATACTAATAAAAATCTTAATAACCCAAATAAGAAATGGTTAAGTACATTAAGGGGTATAAATATTATTTTATGCAATAGTTTAAATTTGGTTTACAATGCAATTTATGGATAAAACACGATATAATGATTGACATATCATCTTTTCACTTACTAAATTTACCATAAGCATTGTTATTACTTTTATTTTCTTTTTATTTGTTTTTATTTTCTCTTCTCCATTGCTATATATTGTTTCTTATATTGTTTTTCCTATTAATAATAATAAAATAATGCAAATAATAAAGTAAAAAAAAAATAGCATCACTGACTCAGTGGACATGAATTGAGCAAACGCCAGGAGATAGTGGAGGAAAGGGGAGCCTGGTGTGCTGTAGTCCGTGGGATCGCAAAGAGTCAGACATAATTTACTGACTGAACAACGACAAAAATTCCTTTGGTTTTTAAAATAAAAATAAAAAACATTTTTCATTTTCACGAAGAACTCTTCAAATAGTATTTCAATTTCAAGTACAAAATGAAAAGAATGTTCTACTGCTAATAGGTCTTAAGGATTAAATGATGGAATATAACATTGGCTAGCTGTGAAAAGAGCAATAACCAGGAACATATATTGACCGACCATTATGTACCAGAAATTATCCTAGATATTTTCCTGTCTATCTGTGTGTTATATATACTCAGGAGATTTGTCTTAGTTTCCTAAAACATGCGAGACACAAAAAGTTTAGAGGAGCTTCTTGAAATGTAAAATTATAGAAGCCCTTTTATATCATTATATGAAGTGTAGTCTTTCTATTCAAAGCAATAGAGTCTGAGAGGTTTTTAGCAAGGTTATAACTGTAATCATATAGTTTTAGAGAGTTTAGAGGAAATTCCAGTAAAAGTGGTTCAATAGATTACTACATAGATGCAAATCTTCTGTTCCCAATATGCCAATATTTTATGGATAAAATACATAAGAGAAAAGCAAAGAGAAATAAGTAAGCTCTTAAGCAAAATCCACAATACCATGGACAAGAATGAGGCGGAAAGCAGTGAGTGAGCCTGAAGTCATGAAGCTAATGCCTGCCAGGTTCTGGGCATGAGGTCAACACCTGCAGGGAACAGGGGGAATGTGTTTTACAAAACAATGTTTAGCTCTTGAAACCAGAACCTGAAGTGGGACTTTTCACTCCTTGAATAAGAGGAAAAGTTACTGATGCCATCTGAGCCTGCAGCTTCTATGGCACAACCGATGAGAGAAGCAGGGATTCAAAGACCAGACTGCTGACCAGGATCTGAACCCAGCCAATGCTGGTCTGCGGTGTCCCCAGCATCCCCAAGGGGCAAGAGCTCTGCATCACTATAGAACCTGATCCTGGACTGAGAAGCCTAGGAGCCTGGTGGAAACAAGGACAAAACCATAAATGCACCCGTACACTGCACACACAAAGAGACACACACACACACACACTCACACACACAGTCTCTCACACCATACACAGTCACACATATACAGATACAGACTCACTGTGTACACACTCGTGCACACGCACACACACACACACCACATAGACTCTACATACACACATCATACACCATATCACTCACCACACATAGAGCTCACAGGCTGAAGATCCCTCTGCTCAAATGAGCCTACAAATTAAAGTTTAATTAAAATTAAGTTTAATTTTAAACTTAAAAAGAAATCCACTGCTAAGAAAAATAGCAAACTTGAATTTTAAGAGTATTATTTGCAAATTTTGGAAAATGCTTCTCATTTTCAATGTTACACTTTTCACAGTGTTTATTAACCCTATGCACTTTAGGTTCTACGCATATTAAGTCCATAGCTTTCTATAATACAGAAAAAATGTGTTTGGTATTCCTTGCAACTGAACTGAGAGGATAAATCTGCAAAAGGATAATGTGCTTTCCCAGTACCCTTTAGCTCTTGTGAGATATTACACTTTAAATGCATTGGTTGTTGATGGCAGTGGTGGAAAATTGTGACTAATGAGGAAAAAGCTGCTTGCATAGGCCTTTGGACCAAAGGTCCCATAAAACAGGGGGACTTCCTTAACTCCTGAGTCTCCAGCTCAATACAAGGAGGCCTTTGCTTGGCGGTGAGTTTCTCTGGTTAGTGTGGTTTCTACTCTGAGCACTTTGTGGTTGTCAGTCACTCGGTCGTGTCCAGCTCTTTGTGACCCCATGGACAGCAGCACACCAGGCTTCCCGGGTCCTTCACTATCTCTCAGAGTTTGCTCAAACTCATGTCCATCGAGTCAGTGATGCCATCCAACCATCTCATCCTGTGTTGTCCCCTTTTCCTTCTGCCTTCAATCTTGCCCAGCATCAGACTCTTTTCCAGTGAGTTGGCTCTTTGCATCAGGTGGCCAAAGTAGTGGAGCTTCAGCTTCAGCATCAGTCCTTCCAAGGAACATTTACAGTTGATTTTCTCTAAGATTGACTGGTTTGATCTCCTCATACTGTAAATAACTATAAAAATCATAAAATGTGTAATTGTGTACCTAAAGTATGTAAAGGGATCTCTTTCTTTGGTGGGGAAACTGATAACACAGAAAGATGTGAAACTCAAATGAGAAAACTCTGATTTCCTGAAAATCAGTGAAAGAGGACAAGTCTACCTGCACTTGAACAAAGAGCTTAATGATGGGGTCTATTATGAAGCGAGGATTTGAAGGAGGAGAAAGCACAGTTAGGTGAATGACGAAATGGTCAGTAAAACTTGTGGTACAAACCATGAGAAGACATGATATGGCAGGGACAGTTCTCTCTTTATTTTCATTGCTTTAATTAACGTTAAGGAGTTATGCTATACAGGAGTGCTTTACATAAATCATAACATAACATCAAGTCTGGTATTAAGTAAGGCATTAAAATAAAATACATTTGCCAAACAGACTCACAGGCTTTAGAAACAAACTTACTGTTACCAAAGGGGAAACATGGTGAGGTGGGATAAACTAGGACTTTGGGATTAACAAATACACACTGCTATATATAAAATCGGAGAAGGCAATGGCAACCCACTCCAGTACTCTTGCGTGGAAAATCCTAGGGACGGTGGGCTTCAGTCCATGGGGTCGCAAAGAGTCCAACATGACTGAGTGACTTCCCTTTCATTTTTCACTTTCTTGCATTGGAGAAGGAAATGGCAACCCACTCCAGTCTTGCTTGGAGAATCCCAGGGACGGGGGAGCCTGGTGGGCTGCTGTCTATGGGGTTGCACAGAGTCGGACACGACTGACGCAACTTAGCAGCAGTTCAGTTCAGTTCAGTTCAGTCACTCAGTCGTGTCCAACTCTTTGCGACCCCATCAATCGCAGCACGCCAGGCCTCCCTGTCCATCACCAACTCCTGGAGTTCACCCAAACTCAGGTGCATGGAGTCAGTGATGCCATCCAGCCATCTCATCCTTGGTCGTCCCCTTCTTCTCCTGCCCCCAATCCCTCCCAGCATCAGTCTTTTCCAATGAGTCAACTCTTCTCATGAGGTGGCCAAAGTACTGGAGTTTCAGCTTTAGCATCATTCCTTCCAAAGAAATCCCAGGGTTGATCTCCTTCAGAATGGACTGGTTGGATCTCCTTGCAGTAGCAGCATACATAAAATAGATAATCAACAAGGACCTACTATATAGCACAGAGAACTCTACTCAATACTCTGTAATAACCTATATAGGAAAAGAATCAGAAAAAGAATGGTTATATGCATATGTACAAATGAATCACTTTGGTGATTTTATAAATCTACATGAAAAATTCTGTTTATTGGAATGCATTGTAAAGATGTAACTTTTTCTTAATATCTTTGAAAATTTGACAAATGTCCCAAATCTCTTGCATTTACTATCAATTTCTAGTTGCATTTTCTCTCCTCGGTGTTTGCCATTCTTCAAGTCTATATAATTATAAGTTCTGCTCAACTGTGTAGCATCTTCACTTACACTAACTTTATTTCCCAGTAATTTCTGTAAGCATCCAGTTCTTTCAATTTCAAAATATATTTTCTACTATTTCCAAGGAAAGAAAAATTTTTTATCATAAAGACTATGAAATTTTATATACTTTTGAAGTCTAATTTAAGAAATGTGATCTAAATTACCTGAGCCTATTTTTAATTTTAGTTTTAAATTTATTTTTAATTTGAGGATAACTGCTTTACAATATTGTGTTGTGTTTATGCCATATATATACATATATATATATCCCCTCTCTTTTGAACTTTCCTCCCTCCCCACACCCCATGCCACCCCTCTAGGCCGTCTAAGCCTATTTTTAGATCATTAGTATTAACAAAATCTTGTTGAACTCTCTATAATTGATTTATACATATTTATAAATATATGTATATATATTTATACATATTTAAAGGCATACATTTCTTCAACAATATTTATAAGACAAGTAGTTCAAAGAATCTTTTGAAGATTCTGATCATATATCTACTTATTGAAAATATGTTTCAAATATGCTTATGATTAATATTCTCCTTTTAATGTGATCTACATGCTATGACTCAGATATTTAAAATAGCCAAATTGAAATAAAGTGTATGAAATATATATATATTTTTGTTTATTTGTAGAAACTGACAGTATAGATTTAAATTACTGAAGATATATTTTCAGCACTGTGAGGATTTTGTTTTATTATGCTTTGGTTTAACAAGTATAATTCTTTTGCCTTACTCAAGAAATAATACAATTCTTATAATTTTAGTGATATGGGTAACTGGCTTGTATTTATTTTTATCTCTTTAATTCAGATCACAAAGATTCTGCTCATTTTCAGGTTCACACACCAAAAATAAAGAAAAAGGAATAGTATGATAGAATCTTCTTTCAAATTACGGTACTTGGTTTAGTTATAAACTTAGCAGTTCCTTGATAAATGACAGTAAGTTAGTTTTGGTCTCTAACCCACCTCTTCTTTCCTCCCTCTCTCTCTCCCTCCCTCCTCTCCTACCTTCCTTCTGTTTTTCCTTGGAGACTTCTGATTAAACGTATCATACATTTTTGCTTTCTAATGAAACTCACTAAATCAATTAGAGAGAGAAGAGAGTAGACAAACAAGTCAACATAATTTTGAAGATGGAAAAGCCTGAGCGAGAGGTCAGGAGGGCTGAGAAATCTAAATGTCATGTGCTTAGAAAAGACTTTCCAAAAAGTCACACTATAATTAATATTTTGGAAACCTCGAAGGATTCAGTGATGAGGGACAACAGATCATGAATCTGACCGACTTCAAAGAGGCAGAAGCAGTTATGAAGATTCTGGATCATTCAGATCTTGATGTTGCCTACTGTGTCCCTGCTGTGACTATGGCAGAAAGTGTATACCTCTGTTTATGTGGGATCACTGCCAAAACACTTCCTGTGGGAGTTTGTTATAAAGTAAAAGTGTATGAGACTGAACACAGCGTTGTAACCTATCAAGAGGAACTCTTCTTGAATTATAGCAGCCCCAGAAGAAGAAGAAGAAAAGAAAGGATGTGATCAAATATTTGAGAAAATAATAGTCAAAACTTCCCTAACATCGAAAAGAAAATAGTCACCAAAGTCCATGAAGCCTAGAGAGGTACATACATATCTCCTTGAATAAACCCAAGGGGAAATACACCAAGACACATATTAATCAAACTAACAAACACAAAGGAAAAAATATTAAAAGAAGCAAGGGACAAGCAACACATGACGTACAAGGGGCTCTCCATAAGGTTAACAGCTGACCTTTCAGCAGAAACTCTGTAGGCCAGAAGGGAGTATCAGGATATACTTAAAGTGATGAAAGGAAAGAAACCTACAAACAAGATAACTCTACCCAGCAAAAATCACATTCAGATTCTACAGAGAAATCAAAAGCATTACAAATGTGGAGATGAGCAAATGTGAAGAAAATTCAGCACCACTACATCAGCTTTGTCATGAAAATGTTAAAGGAACTTCTTTAGGCAGGAAACTCATGGGAAGGATAAGATCTACAGAAACAAACTCAAAACAATAAATGGTAATTGAATCAGACGTATCAACAATTACTTTAATTGTAAATGTATTAAGTCCTCCAATGAAAAGACACAGACTGCTGAATGAATCCAAAACAAGACCCCTACATATACTGTCTAGAAAAGACCCACTTTGGGCCTAGGGATACATACAGACTGAAAGTGAGGGGCTAGAAAAAGATATTTCATGCAAATGGAAATCAAAAAAAGTGGGAGGGGTAATACTCATATTAGATAAAATAGATTTTAACATAAAAACTTATAAGAGACAAGGAAGGACACTGCATAATGATCAAGTGTTCAATCCAAGAAGAAGCTATAACAATTATAAATACACACGCACACAACATAGGAACACCTCAATACACGAGGCAAATGCTAACGGCTACAAAAAGGGAAATCAACAGGAACACAATAATAGTGGGGGACTTTAACACCCCACGCACATGAATGGACAGCTCATTCAGACAGAAAATTAATAAAAATCACAAGCCTTAAATGACCAGATGGCTGTAATTGCTATCTATAGGATATAGCATTTAAAATCATCAGAATACACATTTTTCTCAAGTGCACATGAAATATTTTCCAGCATAGATCACATCTTGAGTCACAAGCCTTGGTAATTTTTTCTCTATTTTTATTGCTTAAGCTTTCTCATTGTTTTTTTAAAAATCCATTTCTATATATCCTTCTGTTTCCAAGTGCCAAAATACAAATATTAAAGTTTTTGCTTTTTGTATTTAGATTCTTAAATCAACAGGAAATTATATCTTTGCTTGCCATAGAGTAGGAATCTATCTTTTGCCACCATGATACCATGATAATTAGTTGTCCCAGTCCCATTATTGAGTAGTCCTTATATCAGAATACTAGCTAAAAGTTTAAAAATTCTAAAATACTTTCAAAATTCTCATAGCTGAAGAAATATAAAAGAAATTTAAGTTCTATGCCTAGGTTGATGGAAGGCACAAAATCCTATGTGGAAAATTTGGAGTTACACCCAAGGGCATCCTGAGAGTAAAAATTGCTGGGATTAACCAAAACTTCCAGGAGAACTCCAGATTTTGAAAAGGTATTTATGGGGCTCAAGCAGAGATCTCAGAGGAACCAAGTATTGTCTGAGTTCCAAGTATAAAGAATTGAAACGTGACTCCTATCTGTCTCTAACAGGATAAGAAGCTAGCTGAGTTGAGCTGCAGGGTTGGATGGCTGGGGAGGGGCTGTGCTGCCTTCCCTACTGTGGTCCCTCCCCACACTCAGGAGCCCTTTGTGACCAGAGCACAGCTCTATGATGGGGACCTAGGACTTTAGTCCCCCAGTATACACCCTGTGCTTAGTTGCCTGAGGACAGCAGTGTGATTCAGATGATGGAGAATCTTCTCAGCTCTCTTAAAAGCATTTTTGGCACTTGGCTGGACTCCAGTTCCACTTCCTGGGTGACTGAAACCGTCCTTGTTATTCTGTTTGGACTGGGGCTCTTTTTCCTGTTCCTTCCCTATTTCCAGAATAAACCAAATTTACCACCTCCAAGAAAACACAGAAACACCAGGAAGGTAAGGAACCCTTGGCCCTGATCAACAAACACATGATTCTCTCTTTTTTTCTATTATTTCCAATTTTCTGAATCAACTGGAGAGACTCTTGAGATGGGAAAGAATAGAACATCTATCCTCAAGGAAGAATAAAACATCACCCCTCTAGGGACAAACGAGATTGGGCAGGAGACACAGTGAACACTAGGATTTCTACCCAAATATTTCAGACCAGTTGTCCAAGTGTGGAAGAGGGCTTCAGGAAAAGTCCCAAATACAGTGACCAGGGGGTGAGGACTGGATACTCAGTTCATCTCAACTATGGTACAGGACTCTGAGCATTGGTTCACCAGTCACAGGATAGGTGTCTTGGACGAGGGCTGAACAAGGGCAGTACTGAAGCCCTGAGAGCCTCAGAGCAGGGGCTGGGGTGGGGCACTGGGTTGGGAAGCAGAGATCTACCTAAGAGAGATCGGATTCACCCACAGGTCTGAGAATGTATGTGTTTCTTGAGCAGTGGAACAGTGAGAAAAGAAATCCAGGGTGAACCTCACATTGAAAATCCTACTTTTTGTTCTACAAGAAGGAAAACAAAATATTTTTGTCCTCTTTAAAAAAAATGAGTAAAAAGAAAGAAAAATCACAGAGCTTTGTTAGTTAAATGTAGAGTCTTATATTATATGGACCCTGAAGCTGATGCTTGTCTAGAGAGGGGAGAATGAGAATTAGGTTCAAGGTCCTCGTTTTTTCTGTCCCTCAGCATCAAATGCAGCTGAGCAGGAGATGCAGGGATAGGAAGACAGATAGAGCTTTGAAAGGTAGGTTCTGATGTTTAGCCCTGAGGCTCGCAGGGCCCTGAGGGCCCAGCTCTGCCGGCTCCAAGGAGGTCAGTGGTAGTTTGGGTCCCTTGGTAAATAGAATCCCCAGGGAAGCTCCTGGGAAGAGAGCAGAATGCAAATACTTTCCAGATTCCCCTGCAGAATGAAGTCCTGAGGGGCTTGGAAGAGGGTGTGGCCCAGCAGGGGTGTATGGGCTGCGTTGAATCGGTAGCCCCTGGATTGGGAGGTGGGACCTCTAGTTCTGAGCCTGAACACAAGGTTTAACTTCATTCAGATTCCTCTGTGAAGTGACCCCTGCCTGTTCTTCCCCACAGGGCATTGTAAAGACAGAAAGGGATAAAGGATGTGGAAGCAGTTTGTAAATGATAAACCCTTTCCTGAGCTTCATCATTGTCAGGCATTCTGTGGCCTTGGGTGCTGGTGCTTGGGCTCCAATCTCCCAGGGGTGTCCCCTTAAAGAGACAGTGTACTTAACCTCCTATAAGACCCCTAGGCCCCTGTCTTCACAATCATGACCCAGTCTGCTGATTTCCAGCTTGCAGAGATTGCCTGAAAGAACTGGAAGAGGTCCGGGACTTGGCTTCCCACCTACAAAGGTAAAGAACCTTCCCCGTCTCTCCTGGGTTCCTCTTTCTCCTAGAACCTCTGGTGTTATCCCAGGGATGCAGGCAGCCTGGGGCTGAGTTGAGAGGGGGAGTCCTGGGGAGTGGGGAAAGTCTAAAGCCTTGGGGTGAGGATAGTGGGAGCATTGTGAAGTTGCCTGGGGGCCAGGGAGGGCTGTGGGCTGTGGGTGCCCACCCTTGCCTGGCCTGCCCAGCCCTCCTGGCTCCAGGGGCTCCTGGCTGCAGCTTGTGCCTCCTGTCTCCTGCAGACACCTGGGGAAGATTACCGATAAGGGCACCATTCATCAGCTCTCCTCTCAAGAACCCACTGGCGAGGGATACAAGCAAGCCCCTGCTGGAGGCCACTAGTCACGTAGGCAAGAGGCTGCTCCCACCATGTCCCCACCTCTGCTGACTGAGCAGCCTCCATCTCAGGCTCCACAGTTTCTCCAAGATCAGTGACCTCAGTTTCTCTGTTCACTCAGATTCCTCCCTGACTCTCTCTCAGCACCAGAGCTTTTCCTTCCCCTGGACAGACTCTCACTCTGGCCACCTGCTCTTTGCCCTTCTCTGTCATTCCCTCTTGACCCAGGGGCTGCCCTGCACCTATAACAGACTCCTCTGCCCCCTCCCCACCAGGCTCCGTGATGTGTCTCACTAGGGGTGACGCCCAAGCACTCCCACTGAGCACCAGCTCACGAAACTCGTACCCTTCTCCCCTTGGAGACCAGCCATCTCAGGCCTTGTTCTTTCCAGCTGTCCCCTTTCAGCCCTGTTTCGGTGGCAGGGGATTGCCAAAGCCTGAAGTTTCTCTCCCTTGACACACTTGAGTCCCAGCAAGAACACCTTCCCCACCACCCGTCAGAGGCCTCACTTTGGGGAGCCTCCACAAACAGACAGGTAGAGGCTGGTAGCCCTTCTTTTGTCAACCTGGATGTCCAGAAGCTGTTGGAGATGCTAATCACCAAGAGAGCAGAACTGAAGATTTGGAAGGAGAATGAAAAGGAGGTGCAGGCAGGCTACCATCTGACTTCTTTGGGGAAGAGGATCAAGTCCCTTGGTGACCGGCAGGGCATGCTGGGTCGCCAACACTTCTGAAGCATAGGAGGCAAAGCAGAACCACTGCTTGGTCCTGAGAAGCCCCTGCCTCCTGACATTTCGGGGACCATCTGCAGAAGGCAGGCAGCCAGCTCTCCTGGGATCTCTTTCCGTACAGTGAATCTCTGGTGGCTACTGTGCCAGTTCCTGGGTCTCCTCTAGAGCTACACCCTATCTTATTCAATAAACTCTCTAATGCTGAACCATTCCAAATTCAAGCTAAAGTAACTTCACAGCTGTCATTTGCCCAGCTCTTGACCCACCCTGTGACCCAGGCTCAACTTCAATCCTTGACTCAAACCATGCCCCAATGTCAACCACCACTTTGGGTTCAGTTAGAGACCCCTGACCATGTCTAACCCTATTTCCCAATCTGACCATCTCTTCTCAGCCACAGATTAGGTATTGTGAAGTATCTTGCCCCAGAGTACAAACTAAGGCACAATCATTCACCCAAATGCAATTAAAATCCTGGAATGTCACTTTTTGTGAAAACAACTAGAGAGTGGAAGAACTTTACCCTCTTTGGTTAAAAGATCTCAGCAGGTGTTTAGCCAGGTCACTCCCAATCTTCCCAGGAGAACAGGTCTTCCCAGGCCCACAGTTCTGTCTCTATCCTTCTTGGGGATTTGATCAACCTTGAGGTTTGGGAGAAACTAGAGCACCACCTTTCCAAAAGGTTCACTCAGCAACAGAGTGGTGTGCCCTGCAGAATGAAAGCACTGGATTGGATACAGCCTCAGGATCAATTCTCAAGACCTTGTCAGGTACAGGGCAAGAAGTGGCCCTCAAGGACCTCTCCAGGTCCAGGCAAAAGCAGCCAGGATGCACAGTCCAAGTGCCCAGCAAAGATCCCACCAGGGAAGGACCTTCACCAGGATATACATCAGAATTTGGGGAGGATCCTAAAAGATCTGTACATGACCTCAGCCAACACCACAGCGAAAGTTCCAAGAGTGAGGCTCGAGTCAAAAAGAGAGTTGGGCTCAGCCAGGAAGCATCCAGAATAAGATTTGGGAGCCCTTATGGAAAGGAAGGCAGAGCAGATCCCTGAGTGTCCAAACCCTGTGGATGTTACATTGTTCGAGACTAGATGACAACCTTGTCTCAGACTTTCCTGGACAGTCAAATGCTTCTCCTTGAACAGAAAATCCAGATTCCTCTCAGGATAGTGAGGACTCCATGAATATCTCCCATGGGTCTCTTGTCCTCAGTCCTTATATTCAGCAAGATCTGCAGGCACATATAATAGTGTTTTGGGTGAGGCACAGGTATGGGGCCTACCCCTCAATGTCCTCAAGTTCATACTTAGCTTGAAGTTGACAAAGGTTCACTGCATACCCCTTCCAGGATCCAACTTGAAAGCAACCTGTGAATCTGGGGACCACTCAAAAGCCTAGTTAACCAAGGTCTTGGGAGAACCTCCTCAGCCCCACCCAGGATAGAAAGTGATAACATCAGAGGCAGTTTCCCCATGGAAAGTCCCCTCCCTGCCCGCCGTGGGCTGTGGGAGGGCCCCCCCCCACCTGGCGAGGTCCACAAACCTTCAGAGGTCCCTCTGACTGGTCAAGAAGAAAGCCACCTCAGGCACACAAACATAACTTTGTGGGCAGAGTCTGGCACAGTGAATCTGTCATGGGAGCTAACAGAAGCAGCCAGTCCAAGGCCAAGAGGAGCCACAGGAGGAAGCCGGGGGGGGCCTCCCCAGGCTCCTGCTCTAGCGTGACAGTAGTCGACTTTGGCACATGGCCCCAATCTTCGAGGAAACAAGAGGCCATGGAGGAGGACCCTGCTTGGAAAGGTACGTTTGAACCTAGTGTGCTAGTAAAATCCTAAAGTATTACTATGGATTTGAGGAGATCACAGTCTGTAAGTTGCAATAAAAGTCTCTCCTCGAATACAATTCTGTTCCTCAGAACTGAAAGAGACAGGTGTACCCCAATGTTCGTCACAACACTGTTTACAATAGCCAGGACATGGAAACAACCTAGATGTCCATCAGATGAATGGATAAGAAAGCTGTGGTACATATACACAATGGAATATTACTCAGCCATTAAAAAGAATACATTTGAATCAGTTCTAATGAGGTGGATGAAACTGGAGCCTATTGTATAGAGTGATGTACGTCAGAAAGAAAAACACCAATACAGTATGCTAATGCATATATATGGAATTTAGAAAGATGGTAATAATGACCCTACATGCAAGACAGCAAAAGAGACACAGATATAAAGAACAGTCTTTTGGACTCTGTGGGAGAAGGTGAGGGTGGGATGATTTGAAAGGGTAGCATTGAAATGGGTATATTATCATATGTGAAGCGGATCACCGGTCCAGGTTCGATGCACGAGACAGGGTGCTCAGGGCTGGTGCACTGGGATGACCCTGTGGGATGGGATAGGGAGGGAGGTGGGTAGGGGTTTCTGGATGGGGAACACATGTGTGCCCATGGCTGATTCATGTCGATGTTTGGCAAAACCCACTACAGTATTATAAAGTAATTGGCCTCCAATGAAAATAAGTAAATTAATTAAAAAAAAAAAAGTCTGTTTCCTCAAACACAGACAATCTACACGCCCATGCACAGTGTTGTAAGCTTGAGTTTCAAGGGTTCACAGACCAGAAGAAAAGGCTGGACCAGGGGAGTGCTCCTTCAAGACTGGGCCACTAACATACTCCTCAAAGACTATCACTCGGATATGTTAACTGCTACAGACACTTGGGATTTGCAGGTATCTCTGTCCTGTCCAGGGGAGACACGTCCAATTTCCAGATGCCCTATGACCAGTTGTTCCAGTGGAGGGGAAAAGCAGGGGCAGCTGGAGGCCCTGAAGCTACAGCCCCAACATCAGAGCCAGAGCAAGAAGTTGTCCCCACTGGTTGGAGAGAGAATTACAGGAGTTTCAAACTAGGGCAGCGTGAAAAATGTTTGGCAGAGTGGAGAGTCTACCGGGGCACTGGATGAGAAAAAAGATTAAGCAACACCTGCAGCAGATTTTTCTCCATGAAGGCAAAGGATTGGAAGAGACACTGCAAAAAGGCAAGCCTGCAGCAGCCACTGCCCAGAGCCAGGGACAAGTCAAAAGCAGATTGCTTATGATACCAGAACTTCTGAGGCTCAGGCTCTCATGAAGCTGTTGGATGGATCCTAGAGGAGAAGGTGCTGCTTCGCTGTGGACCTCATGCCTCAGAGTCAAGCTGGTGCAAAGGAGAACTCTGGGACCCACTAGGTCCACATTACTGCTCCCATAGGTTTCTCTCCAACTGAGAGCAAAGGAGAGTGATGGTAGATACAGCCCTCCATCACCCAGCTACCCCCATGGACCACAGCTGTCCCACAAGGAGTCAATGGACCAGTTCCAGGGAGCCAGGTGCCCCCCTAGGCAGAGGCTAGCAGCATGGATCAAGAGTGACAGGTGTTCCAAGCTATTCCCTCCACTGTCCAAGGCATTGTCTCTTTCAGAAATAAACCTCTTCCAGTTAATCAAAACACAACTGTCACAGCATTCCTGGTGGGAAAACTTAAATGCAGGCCTAGCAGAGAAAAACANTAATCATAGCTGTTGCACATTTATCATTGTTGAGTTAGATTATCTATCAGGATGACAGTGTCATCCCATTATTTAGGCTCCCTGTGGGCCTAAATATTTCAACAACAAAATTTATAATTAGTTTTCAACCTTACTTCCTTATAACTTCATCAAACCACAGCATGATGAAATGTGGTCCTGGATGTCCTATAGTTCTACAGGGTGGTATTTTTTTGCAGTGAAAGTTATGCAGGTGAGTTTCATGATATTAACAAAATGGGACAAATTAGGAAAAATTCCATACAGGAAATGGCTTGCAAAGTGTGCTATTTCCTTTTCAATTTGATCGTTATTCAGTTCTTTGAATTTAAGTTGAACAAACTGAAAATAGAGAACATAAACAAACATCCATAATAAATAGTTTATTGCTTTGGCGAATGAATGCATTGTCCCTCGCTAGCAATGCATAGTTCAATAAACTGCACAGTTGTAATGAACAGTGTGCAGTAAAGTAGCATTCTCATCAGTCATTGCACTTGCATCTGTCATGTGTTGCTTCAAGTGACTTGTGGATTCCGTTTCCATAGCATAGACTTGCCCTTTATCCTAGATGAAGCAATTAAGAGAATTCTATTTTAAAAACATTGTCACTATTGTCAGACTTTATGGTCACCTGTAGTTTTTTTTTTTTTCTTAAAATATTCACAAGATCTTATAAATGTCTTACTATATATATGATATATATATATATATATATATCTCAACAGAAAGGAATACCAAAAATAAGATAATGGAGAAAATAATTGCTTTTGACATTTTTCAGAAAAACGTGACTTTAATCTACAAATGAATGGCTATCTCCATAATATTAAAAAGTTTGGTTTTGATGTTGATTATATTTAAAATGATTCTCACACTGATTATAATGAACCAGACATTCTAGGCAAACCTTGCAAATGAAAGTGGCTCAATTGTTTCTGACTCTTTGTGGCCCCATGGACTATACAGTCCATGGAATTCTCCAGACCAGAATACTGGAGTGGGTAGCCTTTCCCTGCTCCAGAGGATATTCCTAACCCAAGGATCGAACCCAGGTCTCCCACATTGCAGGCAGATTCTTTACCAGCTGAGCCACCTTTAATTATCTTATGACTTTTTGGCAAATCCTTTCTAAATACCTGATAGTCAGATTTTTCAGCCCTCTTAACCCTTCACTCGGGCTCCTCTATCTTGCAAAATTATGTTGACTTATATGTGCACTCTTTGTCTCTCTTTAGTTGGTTTAATGAATTTCATTAGAAATCAAAAATATGCATTTTTGAATCTGCTATCTTTAGCCAGAAGTCTCTAGCAGAAAATGAAAGAAAGAAGGAGGGATGCAAAAGAGGGAGGGGAGGAGTGAGAGACAGAAGCGGGGCTGGAAGGAAAGCAGGAGCAAGGCAAGGAGGGAAGAAAGGAAGAAGGGAAGAATGGAGGGAGGAGGGAGGAAGGGGTGAATTAGCGACCCAGACCGACTTGCTGCGATTTTTCAAGGACTTGCTAAATTTGTACCATATCAAGTATCTTAGTTTGGAAAGAGAATTCTCCCATGATATTCCTTTCTCCTTGTTGTTGGTATGTGAACCTGAAGGTAAGCAGAATCTGGGATCTGAATCAAAGAGATGAAAATATACGGGCAAGTTACTCATATCACTAAAATTATAAGAATTAAATTATTTCTTGAGTAAGGCAAAGGAATTATATTCATTAGAAAAGACACAGTAAAATGAAAATTCTCACAGCTGAAAATTATTATTTTAAATAGTTAATAACAAAGTATTTAATTATTAATTATATAATTAATAAAACATTCTTTTCAATAATTTAAATCTATGCTTTCAATTTCTACAAACAAAATAATATGTGTATTTCATATACTTCATTTCAATTTGGCTACTTTAAGCTCTGAGTTATACCAAGAAGACCACATTAAAAGGAGAATTTTAGTCATCAACAGATTTGAAAGGTATGTTCAATAACTCCATATATGATTAGAATTGTCAAAAATTCTTTGAACTGCTTGTATTATAAATGTTGTAGAAGGTATATATGACTATGTAGAAATATGTTAAATCAGTTATAGAGGATTCAGCAAAATTTTATGAATAATATAGAGCTATAAGTATATAGACTTGAATAATGGCAAATACCATGGAGAAAAAATATAGCAAGAAAGTAATAGTAAATGCAGGAGTTTCAGGAAATTTGCAAAATTTCAAAGATATTAAGAAAAAATTTTTTTTTACTATACATGCAAGTATCACATGGACCACAGCCTTGTGTAATTCAATGAAATGCTGAGCCATGCCCTGTAGGGCCACCCACAGACAAGTCATAGTGGAGAGTTCTGACAAAATGTGGTCCACTGGAAAAGGGAATGGCAAACCACTTCAGCATTCTTGCTCTGAGAATCCCATGAACAGTATGAGAAGGCAAAATGATTACACTGAAAGATGAACTCCCTAGGTCAGTAGGTGCTACTGGAGAAAAGCAGAAAAATAGCTCCAGAAGGAATGGAGAGCCTGAACCANCATTGGAAGGAATGATGCTAAAGCTGAAACTCCAGTACTTTGGCCACCTCATGTGAAGAGTCGACTCATAGCATAACCTAACACAACATCATTCTGTTGATGGTAACATCAACAGAAAGGAATACCAAAAATAAGATAATGGAGAAAATAATAATTCCTTTGCTTTTGACATTTTTCAGAAAAACATGTGATTTTAATTTACAGATGAATGGCTATCTCCATAATATTCAAAAAGTTTGGTTTTGAAGTTGATTATATTTAAAATGATTCTCACACTGATTATAATGAACCAGACATTCTAGGCAAAACTTGAAAATGAAAGTAAAAAAGACTCATGCTGGGAGGGATTAGGGGCAGGAGGAAAAGGGGACGACAGTGGATGAGATGGCTGGATGGCATCACCCACTCGATGGACATGAATTTGAGTGAACTCTGGGAGATGGTGATGGACAGGGAGGCCTGGCATGTTTCGATTCATGGGGTTGCAAAGAGTCGGAGATGANAAAAAGACTCATGCTGGGAGGGATTAGGGGCAGGAGGAAAAGGGGACGACAGTGGATGAGATGGCTGGATGGCATCACCCACTCGATGGACATGAATTTGAGTGAACTCTGGGAGATGGTGATGGACAGGGAGGCCTGGCATGTTTCGATTCATGGGGTTGCAAAGAGTCGGAGATGACTGAGCGACTGAACTGAACTGAACTGAAGATATAACAAGGTCCAAATGTTCAGGTAACATAGCTTAAACGAATGAACTATATAGGAATTTTCATTTTTAAAATAATTCTTTTTTGTTTATGTCCCCTTTTTATTTATTTATTTTTTTTACTTTACAATATTGTATTGGTTTTGCTTCAACTAAACAGAAAATTAACAAAGAAACACAAACTTTAAATGATACAATAGACCAGTGAGACCTAATTGATATCTATAAGACATTTCACCCCAAAACAATGAATTTCACCTTTTTCTAAAATAATTCTTTTAAAACATACAGTTTCCAAGGTGCAGGAAGGCTCCATTTTATGTTCATTACAGGGCTNAAAGAAACACAAACTTTAAATGATACAATAGACCAGTGAGACCTAATTGATATCTATAAGACATTTCACCCCAAAACAATTAATTTCACCTTTTTCTAAAATAATTCTTTTAAAACATACAGTTTCCAAGGTGCAGGAAGGCTCCATTTTATGTTCATTACAGGGCTAAAAAATGACACTTTGCTTCAAATAGTGTGGGATTTTATAGAAGATATCTTTTCACCTATGCTTGACGTATACACATGGCCTAATAAAATTACCTGAGGGAGCTTCTTCATATCAGATTGGAAAAAAATGCACATGATAATCAAGGTGTGCATTAAAGTACACAAAATGTCCAGCAGTCATCAAAACCCTCACATTGTATATCCAGCCCTTTCCAAAGGGGACCCTTTATTTATACTACATAATGTTTCTCATTGCTCATAAACAACTAGTTCTCCTTGCCTTGCTAAAGTTTACATTAATCATAGCTGTTGCACATTTATCATTGTTGAGTTAGATTATCTATCAGGATGACAGTGTCATCCCATCATTTAGGCTCCCTGTGGGCCTAAATATTTCAACAACAAAATTTATNTAATCATAGCTGTTGCACATTTATCATTGTTGAGTTAGATTATCTATCAGGATGACAGTGTCATCCCATCATTTAGGCTCCCTGTGGGCCTAAATATTTCAACAACAAAATTTATAGTTAGTTTTCAACCTTACTTCCTTAGAATTTCATCGAATCACAGCATGATGAAATGTGGTCCTGTATGTCCTATAGTTCTACAGGGTGGTATTTTTTTTGCAGTGAAAGTTATGCAGGTGAGTTTCATGATATTAACAAAATGGGACAAATTAGGAAAAATTCCATACAGGAAATGGCTTGCAAAGTGTGCTATTTCCTTTTCAATTTGATCGTTATTCAGTTCTTTGAATTTAAGTTGAACAAACTGAAAATAGAGAACATAAACAAACATCCATAATAAATAGTTTATTGCTTTGGCGAATGAATGCATTGTCCCTCGCTAGCAATGCATAGTTCAATAAACTGCACAGTTGTAATGAACAGTGTGCAGTAAAGTAGCATTCTCATCAGTCATTGCACTTGCATCTGTCATGTGTTGCTTCAAGTGACTTGTGGATTCCGTTTCCATAGCATAGACTTGCCCTTTATCCTAGAGGAAGCAATTAAGAGAATTCTATTTTAAAAACATTGTCACTATTGTCAGACTTTATGATCACCTATAGTTTTTTTTTCTTAAAATATTCACTTACAGAAGATCTTATAAATGTCTTACTATATATATATAAACAGAAAGGAATACCAAAAATAAGATAATGGAGAAAATAATTCCTTTGCTTTTGACATTTTTCAGAAAAACATGTGATTTTAATCTACAAATGAATGGCTATCTCCATAATATTAAAAAAGTTTGGTTTTGATGTTGATTATATTTAAAATGATTTTCACACTGATTATAATGAACCAGACATTCTAGGCAAACCTTGCAAATGAAAGTGGCTCAATTGTTTCTGACTCTGTGACCCCATGCACTATACAGTCCATGGAATTCTCCAGACCAGAATACTGGAGTGGGTAGCCTTTCCCTGCACCAGAGGATATTGCTAACCCAAGGATCGAACCCAGGTCTCCCACATTGCAGGCAGATTCTTTACCAGCTGAGCCACCTTTAATTATCTTATGAATTTTTGGCAAATCCTTTCTAAATACCTGATAGTCAGATTTTTCAGCCCTCTTAACCCTTCACTCAGGCTCCTCTATCTTGCAAAATTATGTTGACTTATGTGTGCACTCTTTGTCTCTCTTTAGTTGGTTTAATGAATTTCTAGGAATCAAAAATATGCATTTTTGAATCTGCTATCTTTAGCCAGAAGTCTCTAGCAGAAAATGAAAGAAAGAAGGAGGGATGCAAAAGAGGGAGGGGAGGAGTGAGAGACAGAAGCAGGGCCGGAAAGAAAGCAGGAGCGAGGCAAGGAGGGAAGGAAGGGAAGAAGGGAAGAATGGAGGGAGGAGGGAGGAAGGGGTGAATTAGAGACCCAGACCGACTTGCTGCGATATTTCAAGGACCTGCTAAATTTGTACCATATCAAGTATATTAGTTTGGAAAGAGGATTCTCCCATGATATTCCTTTCTCCTTATTGTTGGTGTGTGAACCCGAAGGTAAACAGAATCTGGGATCTGAATCAAAGAGATGAAAATATATGGGCAAGTTACTCATATCACTAAAATTATAAGAATTAAATTATTTCTTGAGTAAGGCAAAGGAATTATACTCATTAGAAAAGACACAGTAAAATGAAAATTCTCACAGCTGAAAATTATTATTTTAAATAGTTAATGACAAAGTATTTAATTATTAATTATATAATTAGTAAAACTAATTCTTTTCAATAATTTAAATCTATGCTTTCAGTTTCTACAAACAAAATAATATGTGTATTTCATATACTTCATTTCAATTTGGCTATTTTAAGCTCTGAGTTATACCAAGAAGACCACATTAAAAGGAGAATTTTAGTCATCAACAGATTTGAAAGGTATGTTCAATAACTCCATATATGATTAGAATTGTCAAAAATTCTTTGAACTGCTTGTATTATAAATGTTGTAGAAGGTATATATGACTATGTAGAAATATGTTAAATCAGTTATAGAGGATTCAGCAAAATTTTATGAATAATAATCTAGAAAAAGTTCAGGTAATTTAAATTACATTGCTTAAATTAGACTTCAAAAGCATGTAAAATTTAACAGTGTAGGATATAAAGTATTTCTTTCCTAGAAAATAGTAGAAAACACATTTTGAAATGGAAAGAATCGGATGCTTATAGATGTTACTGAGGAATAATGTTTGATTGTAAGTGAAGATGCTGCAGAGTTGAGCAGAGCCATAAGTCTATAGAGCTGTGTACTATATAAGTATATACTATAAGTCTACAAAGCTATATACTATAGAGCTATAAGTATATAGACTTGAATAATGGCAAATACCATGGAGAAAAAATATAGCAAGAAAGTAATAGTAAATGCAGGAGTTTCAGGAAATTTGCAAAATTTCAAAGATATTAAGAAAAAAAATTTTTTTTACTATACATGCAAGTATCACATGGACCACAGCCTTGTGTAATTCAATGAAATGTTGAGCCATGCCCTGTAGGGCCACCCACAGACAAGTCATAGTGGAGAGTTCTGACAAAATGTGGTCCGCTGGAATAGGGAATGGCAAACCACTTCAGCATTCTTGCCCTGAGAATCCCATGAACAGTATGAAAAGGCAAAATGATTACACTGAAAGATGAACCCCCTAGGTCAGTAGGTGCTACTGGAGAAAAGCAGAAAAATAGCTCCAGAAGGAATGGAGAGCCTGAACCAAAGTGGAAACGACACCCAGTTGTGGATGTGGTGGTGAGAGTCAAGTCCGATGTTGTAAAGAACAATACTGCACAGGAATCTGGAATGTTAGGTCCTGAGTCAAGGTAAATTGGAAGTGGTCAAACAGGAGATGGCAAGAGTGAACATTGATATCTTAGGAATCAGTGAACTAAAATGGACGAGAATGGGTGAGTTTAACTCAGATGACCATTATATCTGCTACTGTGGGCAAGAATCCCTTAGAAGAAACGAAGTAGCCCTCATAGTCAACAAGAGTCCAAAACGCAGTGCTTGGGTGCAGTCTCAAAAACAGCAGAATGATCTTGGTTCCTTTCCAGAACAAACCATTCACCATCACAGTAATCCAAGTCTATGCCCCAAACACTGATGCTGAAGAAGCTAAAGTCGAACCATTCTGTGAAGACGTACGAGACCTTCTAGAACTAATACCAAAAAAAGAGGTCCTTTCATCATAGGGGACTGGAATGTAAAAGTAGGAAGTCAAGAGATACCTGGAGTAACAGGCAAGTTTGGGCTTGGAGTACAGAATGAAGCAGGGCAAAAGCTAATAGAGTTTTGCCAAGAGAATGCACTGGTTCTTGCCACGAGAACACTCTTGCATCAACACAAGAGATGACTCTACACATGGACATCACCAAATGGTCATTACTGAAATCAGATTGATGATATTATTTGCAGTCAAGGATGGAGAAGCTCATATAGTCAGCAAAAACAAGACCAGGAGCTGACTGTGGCTCCNTCTCAAAAACAGCAGAATGATCTTGGTTCCTTTCCAGAACAAACCATTCACCATCACAGTAATCCAAGTCTATGCCCCAAACACTGATGCTGAAGAAGCTAAAGTCGAACCATTCTGTGAAGACGTACGAGACCTTCTAGAACTAATACCAAAAAAAGAGGTCCTTTCATCATAGGGGACTGGAATGTAAAAGTAGGAAGTCAAGAGATACCTGGAGTAACAGGCAAGTTTGGGCTTGGAGTACAGAATGAAGCAGGGCAAAAGCTAATAGAGTTTTGCCAAGAGAATGCACTGGTTCTTGCCACGAGAACACTCTTGCATCAACACAAGAGATGACTCTACACATGGACATCACCAAATGGTCATTACTGAAATCAGATTGATGATATTATTTGCAGTCAAGGATGGAGAAGCTCATATAGTCAGCAAAAACAAGACCAGGAGCTGACTGTGGCTCCAATCATGAGCTCCTTATTGCAAAATTTAAAATTAAATTGAAGAAAACAGAGAAAAGCACTAGGCCATTCAGACATGACCTAAATCAAATCCCTTATGATTATACAGAGGAAGTGAGAAGTAGATTCAAGGGATTTGATCTAATAGACAGAATGCCTGGAGAACTATGGATGAAGGACTCTTTGAAATTAGAAGAATTTCTAGCACATACACAAAAACAAATTGAAAATGGCCTTAAATGTAAGGTCAGAAACTGTAAAACTCTTAGAGGAAAACATGCAGAACAGTCTTTGACTACATAATAGCAAGATCCTCCCTGACCCACCTCATAGAGTAATGGATATAAAAACAAAAATAAACAAACGGGATCTAATTAAATGTAAAAGCATTTGTACAACAAAAGAAACTATAAACAAGACTAAAAGACAACTGTCAGAATGGGAGAAGATAATTGCAAAGAAAACAATTGACAAAGGATTAATCTCCAAAATATATAAACAACCCATGCAGCTCAATGTCAGAAAGAACTAACAACCCAACCAAAAAACAGGCAGAAGACCTAAACAGACATTTCTCCAAAGAAGACATACAGATGGCCAATAAACACATGAAAAAATACTCAACATCACTCATTATTAGAGAAATACAAATCAAAACTACAATGAGGTATCACCTCACACGAGTCAGAATGGCTATAGAGAAATGTGGAGGCAAGGGAACCCTCTTGCACTGCACTGTTGGTGGGAATGTAAATCGATACAGTCACTATGCCCAGCAGTATGGTGATTCCTTAAAAAACTAGGACTAAAACTTCCATAAGACACAGTAATCCCATAGCTGGGCATATAACTTGAGAAAACCACAATTCAAAAAGACACATGTACCCTAAAGCTCATTGCAGCACTGTTTACAGTAGCCAGGATGTGGAAGTAACTTAGACATCCACTGACAGATGAATGGATAAAGATGTTGGGGTACATATATACAGTGGAACATTATTCCGCCATAAAAAGGGATGAAATTGAGTCCACTGTAGCGAGGAGAATGAATGTAGACTGAAGTCAGAAGAGAGAAAAACACACATCTATCTTAATGCCTGTATATGGATAATGCATACATATAGAATCTAGAAAAATGGTCCTGGTTAATCTTTTTGCAGGTAAGGAACAGAGATGTAGACATACTGAACAGGCTTGTGGACACAGCAGGGGAAGGAAAGGTTGGGCTGAATTTAGAAAGTCATATTGACATATATATATATACCACTGTGTGTAAAATAGATAGCTAATGGGAAGCTGCTCTATATTACAGGAAGCCTAGCCTGGTGCTCTGTGAGGACCTAGAGGGGCAGGGTGTAAGAGGTAGGAGGTAGGCTCACGAAGGAGGGAATATATAATGTATACACATTATATCATATATATACATTGAACAAATATACACATAATTGTATGGCAGAAATATTCGTTATGAGTGATTCCCATGGCTGTACAGCAGCAACCCCCACAACATGGTAAAGCAATCATCCTCTAGTTAAAAACAATTTTTTTAAGGCTATGTTGAATGATCCACTCTCAATGTCCTCAGCAGAATGCCCTTCTGGATGTCTCCCACTGTATGTTCCAGGGAAGGATTTTCTCCTTTCCCCCAGGCTGGGCCATTACACATGGATGCCCATCAAGCCTGCATGGTAGAATCTTCTCGTTTAACTGCCGCTGAGGCCAGTACCATCCTTGGAATCCTGGGGCAGGACCCTTCCATCCCTAAGGAGCAGCAGTTGGCCTCACACCAGCAGTTTCTTTGGACAGTTGGAACTAGACTTTCAGGCCTCTCTGCTCCACCAAGATCTCCAGGAGGGGAAACCCTGGGACGGTTCCTGTGACTATGAGCAAAAGCAGAACTAACTTATTCTGTAGGGTGAATGATTCTAAGCCCCTACGAAACATTTCAGGAAGGTATGTAAGGCCCCCATCATCTGTAGCTCTCTTCTTATTAGTTTACCAGTAATAACTCAATTATACTTTTAAAAAATATATCAACTTAGAGATATACTTAGAGCTGGGTTTCAAGGATTCTGCTTTCAAAAGAATATTCTTTAGCTAAATTTATATTTAATTTTCTTACAAATTATAACAGGAAATGGTACTTTGAAACACAACTTCTGCTATGTTTAGATACATGAGGAAATGAATGAATTAGGAAATTAACTCTGTTTATTACTCTTAAACACTCTTCAGCTCATTATTCTGGTTTGTCAAGTGTAAAATTTTGACTGAGGTTTAAAATAATGACAATTTCTGAAAGCTAACACTTTTTTTGGTGTATATTTAACAATAATAACAAAGTGTGCCCATGATGTACAGATACAATATCCTCATGTTTGTATAGGGGCTTCCCAGGTGACTCAGGGGTTAAAGAAAGCCGCCTTCAATGTGTGAGACCTGGGTTTGATCCCTGGATCAGGAAGATCCCCTGTGGAAGGAAATTGCAAGCCTCTCCAGTATCCTTGCCTGGAAAATCTGTAGAGGAGCCTGATGGGCTACAGTCCATGAGGTTACAAGAGAATGATACATGAGTTGATGACTTCAACAACAGCAGCAACAACATGTTTGTGTACACACAGACACACACACAGTTTTCTGAATGTATAGGTAAATATATACTCGTCTTCCATTTTGTGTCCTAATTCAGAGATGCTCTTGGTATACTTAGGTTCCCATCAATCCTAGGAGCTAAAACCAAATTGGTTCCCAGGAATGTGACCCAGTGCCAACACTAGTTTCACTATTGTCTCTTCTCAGGACATATTTTTATTTGTGTTTGTCTTGTGTCTTCTCAAAACTCTTTTAGTTGTGTTTTGTCCATAGGCAGTTATTTCCTTTTAATTTCCATAAGAATTTGTCCAAATGTGGCACAAAGCTTGCTTCTTTGATTATTACCATGCAGGAAAACCCACTCTAGAGCATATTTTTTTCACCTAAAAGCATTTCGTATCAGTTATTACATGTACATATATGTGAGATACAGTCTCGTTTCAACAAATTCCACCTAAATTACACTCGGTAAAAAAGTAGGTAAATAGATAGGCAATGGGAATTTGCTATATGTCTCAAGGAATTCAAACTGGGGTTCTATAATAACCTAGAGGGGTGGGAATGGGCGAGAGGTGGGAGGGAGATTCAAGAAGTAGGGGACATATGTACACCTATTGTTAATTCATGCTGATGCATGACAGAAATCAAAATATTTTTTGATGGGTTTGGCATAGTCAATAAAGCAGAAATAGATGTTTTCCTGGAACTCCGCTCTTTTGATGATCCAGTGATGTTGGCAATTTGATCTCTGGTTCCTCTGCCTTTCTAAATCCAGCTTGAACATCTGGAAGTTCATGGTTCACATACTGTTGAAGCCTGGCTTGGAGTGTTTGGAGCACTAGGTTTAGTCCCTAAGTCATATCTGACTCTTGCAACCCCATGGACTGTAGCCTGTCAGGCTCCTCTGTCCANGTTTGATCCCTGGATCAGGAAGATCCCCTGTGGAAGGAAATTGCAAGCCTCTCCAGTATCCTTGCCTGGAAAATCTGTAGAGGAGCCTGATGGGCTACAGTCCATGAGGTTACAAGAGAATGATACATGAGTTGATGACTTCAACAACAGCAGCAACAACATGTTTGTGTACACACAGACACACACACAGTTTTCTGAATGTATAGGTAAATATATACTCGTCTTCCATTTTGTGTCCTAATTCAGAGATGCTCTTGGTATACTTAGGTTCCCATCAATCCTAGGAGCTAAAACCAAATTGGTTCCCAGGAATGTGACCCAGTGCCAACACTAGTTTCACTATTGTCTCTTCTCAGGACATATTTTTATTTGTGTTTGTCTTGTGTCTTCTCAAAACTCTTTTAGTTGTGTTTTGTCCATAGGCAGTTATTTCCTTTTAATTTCCATAAGAATTTGTCCAAATGTGGCACAAAGCTTGCTTCTTTGATTATTACCATGCAGGAAAACCCACTCTAGAGCATATTTTTTTCACCTAAAAGCATTTCGTATCAGTTATTACATGTACATATATGTGAGATACAGTCTCGTTTCAACAAATTCCACCTAAATTACACTCGGTAAAAAAGTAGGTAAATAGATAGGCAATGGGAATTTGCTATATGTCTCAAGGAATTCAAACTGGGGTTCTATAATAACCTAGAGGGGTGGGAATGGGCGAGAGGTGGGAGGGAGATTCAAGAAGTAGGGGACATATGTACACCTATTGTTAATTCATGCTGATGCATGACAGAAATCAAAATATTTTTTGATGGGTTTGGCATAGTCAATAAAGCAGAAATAGATGTTTTCCTGGAACTCCGCTCTTTTGATGATCCAGTGATGTTGGCAATTTGATCTCTGGTTCCTCTGCCTTTCTAAATCCAGCTTGAACATCTGGAAGTTCATGGTTCACATACTGTTGAAGCCTGGCTTGGAGTGTTTGGAGCACTAGGTTTAGTCCCTAAGTCATATCTGACTCTTGCAACCCCATGGACTGTAGCCTGTCAGGCTCCTCTGTCCATGGGATTCTCCAGGCAAGAATATTGGAGTGGTTACCATTTCCTACTCCAGGCGATATTCCCAACCCAGCGGTTGAGCCCCAATCTCTTCCACTGCAGGCAGATTCTTTACCATCTAAGTCACCAAAGTGAAAGTGAAGTCACTCAGTCGTGTCCGACTCTTTGTGACCCCATGGACTGTAGCCTACCAAGCTCCTCTGTCCATGGGATTCTCCAGGCAAGAATACTGGAGTGGGTGGCCATTTCCTTCTCCACTAAGTCACCAGGGAAGTCCCAAAAGTGCTCAGGGAGTTTGTGTATGTACTAGTAGGCACTGATTTTGATCAATCAGGGCTATTATTCTCTGAGGACTGCTGTTTCACAAATAATGAAAGGACAGTGGAGACACTGAGTGTAGGGCTCTTTTATTCTCCCTGCATTTGGCCAAGAGCTTTAATAGTCCCACTGCAGTCCTACTGCTGGTTTCATATGGGAGTTTAGATCCAGGTTATTACTTACTGACAGTGTTTTAGACTTAATCGTATGTTACTAGTTATGCTGCCACTGTTCTTGGGTCTCGTGTTTCCCTATCTCTTGAATTTAGTGTGTGTTTGCACTAGAGAATATCCTGGAGGAATTCTTTTAGTAAAGTCTAAATTTCCGTCTTTGTATGTCCCAAAGTTTCTTTCATTAGCTTTCTTACCTGAATATTTGCCAGCCTCAGAGCTTGCTAGAGTCTGATGGGACTTACCATCTCATCTACTGAGCTAGCCTTCTAGGAATGGAGGTTTAATGCTGTTACATTACTAAGTGCTGTGAAAAGTCAAAGTGTTAATCTCTCAGTATTGTCTGACTCTTCGTGACCCCATGAACTGTATGTAGCCTGCCCGCCAGGTTCCTCTGTCCATGGAATTCTTCCAGGGAAGAATACTAGAGTGCGTTGCCATTCCCTTTTCCAGGGGATCTTCCCGACCCAGGGTTCAAACCCGGGCCTCCTGCATTGCAGGCAGATTCTTTACCATCTGAGCCACGAGGGACCCCAATAAGTGGTATAGATTGTGCATAATGCTTTGTTGTTTTTGTTCAGTCCTGTCCAACTCTTAGTGACCCCATGGATTATAGCACGCCAGACTTCTGTGTGCTTCACCATCTCCCGGAGTTTGCTCAAACTCAGGTCCATTGAGTTGGTGATGCCATCCAACCATCTCATCCTCTGTCGTCCCTTTCTCCTGCCTTCAATCTTCCCCAGCATCAGGGTCTTTTCCAGTGAGTTGGCTCTTTGCATCAGGTGGCCAAAGTATTGGAGTTTTAGCTTCAGCAAGAGTCCTTCAGGATTGATTTCCTTTAGGATTGTCTGGTTTGATCTCCTTGCAATCCAAGGGAACTCTCAAGAGTCTTTTCCAGCACCACAGTTCGAAAGCATCAGTTCTTTGGTGCTCAGCTTTCTCTGTGGTCCAACTCTCACATCCATATGTGACTACCTAAAAACCCATAGCTTTGACTATGTAGACCTTTGTTGACAAAGTAATGTCCCTGCTTTTTAATATGCTGTCTAGGTTTTTCATAGCTTTTCTTCCAAGGAACAAGTGTCTTTTAATTTCATGGCTGTAATTACCATCACAGTGATTTTGCAGTCCAAGAAAATAGTCTGTCATTGTTTCTCCATCTATTTACCATGAAGTGATGGGGCCAGATGCTGTAATCTTTGTTTTTTGAATGTTGAGTTATAAGCCAGCTTTTTTTGCTCTCCTCTTTCATCATTTAATTCTTCACTTTCTGCCAAAAGGGTGGTGTTCTGCATATCTGAGCTTATTGATGTTTCTCTCGGCAATCTTGAATCTGAGATGTGCTTCATCTAGACTGGCATTTTGCATGACAGCCTTGACGTATTTCTTTCCCAATTTGGAACCAGTCCATTGTTCTATGTCTGGTTCTGTTGCTTCTTGACCTGCATACAGGTTTTCTCAGGAGGCAAACCACTTCATCATTCCTAAGAACCCCATGAACATAATGCTTACCAGTAATCTATTTCACAGATGCGTAGAGTGTGGATTTTCAATGCTTATGTTCATATTTAAATTAATCTCTAATTAAGAATAAACAGTTTAGGGAACTTCCCTGGTGGTCCAGTGATTAAGACTCCCCACTTCCACCTGCAGGGGGCACAGTGTCAATCCCTGACTGGGAAATAAAGACCCCTTATGCTGTGTGGTGAAGCTGAAAAAAAATAATAAATGAAAAAAATAAACGGTTGGGAATAGTGACCTATTTTCCACTAAGTCAGTAACATAGAATTAATGATTTGCATAGAATTAATGATTTATCCTACTATGTGATCTGCCGCTAGAAATTCATCTCCTGTCCAATGTGTCTTAGATCCAGCCAGTCACTTAACATTTTCTAAGATTGTGAAAATCCACGGCTACATATTTTGGCCGCATCTCTAGATTATTTTGGTTTTTATTCTTTTCTGTTGGTCATAAATCATTTGTTATGACTTCTTAAATCGTCTTATGCTAAGATTTGCTGTCGTATGTCTTTCTTACATCCTTATTTAGGTTGATTAATTTTTTTGATGTTTGCATTTTACATCTATCTTCTACTTTATAGAAGTGGTGAAGGAGCAAAAACTCCACCTCCCAATGCAGGAGACCCAAGAGAGGCGTGTTCAATCACTGGTTCAAGATGATCCGCTTGGAGAAGGAAATGGCAACCCACTCCAGTATTCTTGCCTGGAAAATTCCATGGACAGAGGAGCCTGGCGAGCTAGGGTCCGTGGGTTCACGGAGTTGGATGCAAGCATGCGAGCATCATACTTTCTATGTTGTAGCATCAAGGATGAACAGGATGCCCGGGACGTGATCTTAGGAAAAAGCCAAAGAAGTGGAGCTTTTAAGAAATTCCAGCTTGGTTACAGAAGCAAGAGTGAGTTTCAATTACATACCAGGAAGGCTCATAGAATTAAAAAAACAAACAAACAAAAAAAGAAACTTAAAAGCAATGATAATAAAGTTGCTGAATAATATTAGTTTATATAGATCTAAACCTAAAGAATGCTTTTTCACAGATCACCAGCTCTGACGTTTTTGGGTGAGGAGGCAGCTATCATAGTTATAAAGCGTAAAAATGTGATTATTCAGATATAAGTGTACTAAGTAGGTTCAGTCATGTCTGACTCTTTGCCACCCTGTAGACTGTTGCCTGCCAGGCTTCTCTGTCCATGGGGTTCTGCAGGAAAGAATACTGGAATGAGTTGCCATGGCGAGGGGGATCTTTCTGACTTAGGAATGGAACCCACATCTCTTATGTCTCTTGGATTGGCAGGCGGTTTCTTTACCACTAGTGCCACCTGGAAAGCCTGAGACTACTCACATGAATCTTAAATTCTATTTCCAAGTTGAATCAGAAATAACATTAATTTATTTTTCTATTCACTCTTCAGGAAAAGTAATAGCCCACAGAACCACCTAAGTCTTTCTAGATGTGATTTAAATTTTTGCAAATATAAGATGGAAATCAAAACCTACTTATATTGTAGAAAATGCCAGGGGCAATGGAGTGACAGAAACTGGATATGTCAGCTATGCTTACGTTGGCGTCCTCTTTGTACTTGGGTGAATTTCCTGAAAGATCTTCCCAGAGGCTGCTCCAGTCACTCTTAACTGGTGAGACTGACTGATGCCATCTTTAAAAACTGATTTATGATCTGCTTGCAAAGTACTTTTTAAAAAAGAGAATAGATTTTTTCAACATAGTGAACATTTGAAAGCCATTAGTTACTATTTACATATGTATTTTCAACAGGCTTTAGTTGAGTCCAGTCCATCTATAAAGTGGTATCAATAAAACAGAAAACTGAAGCATCTGTGAATGAAGTTTCTGTTAGATTTTGACTTATTTGCAAATTTTCCTTGATTCACAGGCACCCAAAATCCTCTAGTAAGAGATACATGGTATATGTAGAACAGATATTTTTGAATGAAAATAGAATAAGACAAACTCAAAATGCAGCCCATTTCCCATAGATCTTTAATGTCTAAACAGTCTACCTAGACTGGTTTCCACACATTTTTAGTTACAACTTGTACCTTGTATATGGCAATATGTGTGTGTTTTAAAGGGTGCCTCTCTCCATTCTGTTTGTTAGTTAGTGAAGCACTTTGTTTCAGTCTTACCACAAACTGAGCAAATCATACCTCAATAATTTGGATGAGAATATAATTATGCTTGCAACCAGGCTCTTCTGTCCATGGAATTTCCAGGCAAGAATACGGGAGTGGGTTTCCATGCCTTTCTCCAGGGATCTTCCCTACCAGAAATCGAACCCGGGTCTCTTCCAACTCCTGCATTGGCAGGCAGGTTCTTTACCACTAGTTCAGTTCAGTTCAGTTCAATCACTCAGTCGTGTTTGACTCTTTGCAACCCCATGAACCACAGCATATCAGGCCTCCCTGTCCATCACCAACGCCTGGAGTTCACCCAAATCCATGTGCATCGAGTTGGTGATGCCATTCAACCATCTCATCCTCTGTCATCCCCTTCTCCTCCTGCCCCCAATCTTTCCCAGCATCAAGATCTTTTCAAATGAGTCAGCTCTTCACATCAGGTGGTCAAAGTATTGGAGTTTCAGCTTCAACATCAGTCCTTCCAATGAACACCCAGGACTGATCTCCTTTAGGATGGACTGGTTGGAACTCCTTGCAGTCCAAGGGACTCTCAAGAGTCTTCTCCAACACCACGGTTCAAAAGCATCAATTCTTCGGCGCTCGGCTTTCTTCACAGTCCAACTCTCACATCCATACATGACTACTGGAAAAACCATAGCCTTGGCTAGACGAACCTTTGTTGGCAAAGTAAGAGAGTAGACAATAAGCATAGCTAGTGAACACATCAGTGTAGATTTTGTTTGATTGTTCTGTTGCTCAGTCATGTCCGACTCTTTGCAAGCTCAGGACAGGTTTCCCTGTCCTCAGTATCTCTTTGAGTTTGCTCAAACCTGTGTCCATCGAGTCGGTGATGCCGTTAAGCCATCTCAGCCTCTGTCACCCTCTTATCCCACTGCCCTCAATATTTTCAAGCATCAGAAACTTTTCCAGTGAGTTGGCTGTTTGCATCAGGTGGCCAAAGTATTGGAGCTTCAGCTTCAGCATCCATCCTTCCAATGAATATTCGGGACTGATTTCCTTTAGAATTGATTGGTTGGATCTCCTTGCAGCCCAAGGGGCTCTCAAGAGTATTCTCCAGCACCACAGCTCAAAACCATCAATTCTTTGGCATTCAGCTTTCTTTATAGTCCAATTGTCACATTCATATATGACTACTGGAAAAACCAAATATTTGACTAGATGGACCTTTGTTGGCAAAGTAATGTCTCTGCTTTTTAATACACTGCCTAGGTTGGTCATAACTTTTCTTCCAAGAAGCAAGAGTTTTTTAATTTCATGGCTGCAGTCACCATCTGCAGTGATTTTAGAGCCCAAGAAAGTAAAATCTGTCACTGTTTCCATTGTTTCCCCATCTGTTTGCCACGAACTGAAGGGACTGGATGCCATTTTGAATACTGTGTTTTAAGCCAACTTTTTTACTCTCCTCTTTCACTTTCATGAAGAGGCTCTTTAGTTCTTCTTCGCTTTCCGCCATAAGGGTGATGTCATCTGCGTATCTGTAGTTATTGATATTTCTCCCAGCAATCTTAATTCCAGCTTGTGCTTCATCTAGACTTGCATTTCACATGATGTACTCTGCACATAAGTTAAATAAGCAGGGTGACAGTATACAGCTTTAATGTACCCCTTTTCCAGTTTGGAACCACTCTGTTGTTCCATGTCCAGTTCTGACTGTTGCTTGTTGACCTGCATACAGATATCTCAGGAGGCAGGTAAGATCGTCTGGCATTCCCATCTCTTTTGTCCTTGGATGTGGGGAATCTTTTTCTGGTGGGTTCCAACATCCTCCTGTCGATGGTTGTTCAGCAGCTAGTTGTGGCAAGATGGTGGAGTAGAAACACATCTGTGTATGTTCTCCTGCAAGAACACCAAAATCGCAACTAGCTGCTGAACAATCATCAAAAGGAGTGTGTTGGAACCCAGTGCAGGTGAGGTGGTATACTACTGGAGAGTAAAAAGAAAGAAAGACAGAAAATTCAAACCACTGTGAAAATAAAAATATGACACATGCTTCCAACATCATCTGGCCCTAAAAGAGTGATTTTAGTGAGATGAGGAGAAATATAAACCTCACGGGAATTTCACGCCTAAAGCCTCGTTCACTTACGTGTAATCATCAACATTTGGATTGACCTTCATGCAAGGGCTGAATTACTTAAAGGCAAAAGTTTTCTATGTTACAGATTATCCAGTTATGAGACCAGTTTAATGTTTGTAAACATTTCTCACATTGTTAAAGGATATGACATTTCTCAATGTGTGAGTGATGCAGTGTGAAGAGCTACCTAAAATAAAATGTCTGTGTGATCTTCCAGAATAAACTTGTTAAGTCATCTTATGCTTGCCCACATATGCTCCAGCTTTGTGGCTGCCGCCCAATGGACAAGCCTCTGGATTTTTTGACACTGAATGGGGTTTGCTTTCATTACCCACAGAGCTGTAGCAAACAAAGGTGCAGTTCTTCACGGGCAAAGCAGCAGCACCTCCTACCACCTCCCGACTATACAAGTGTGAAAGGAATAGGCAAAATGTCAACTTTCTATTTTATCCCTGTAAGGAGCTTGACTACATATTTTCCCAGCTTCCATTTAACCAAATTCCAGGTGCAGACTGTGATCCCACCCTTTGGGACATTGATGGGCACTTGAACACCCTCAATGACTGAGAGGTACCAAGGACAAAGAGTGTGGCTGGATGTTTTGGGAGGGACCACAGTCCAGCCTTATTACTCCCTCTCCACACTCAGGAACCCTTTTTGACCAGACCACAGCTCTGTTATGGGGGTCTAGGACTTTAGCCCCTAGTGCACACCTTTTGCTCAGTTTCCTGAAGGCAGCAGTGTGAGTCAGATGATGGAGAATCCTCTCTGTTCTCTGAAAAGCACTTTTGATACTTGGTTGAAGTTTGATATTTGGCCCCAGTTCTACTTTGGAGATGATTAATGATTGATCAGGAAGGTAAGGGACACTTGGCCCAGACTCACAAGCACAAGATGCTCTCTTCTTTACTATTATTATTTCCAAATTTCTGAATCAACTAGACAGACTCCTTTGGTGGTAAAGAACAGGACACCTATTCTCAAGGAAGACTAGAACATCATCCCTTTAGGTACAAATCAGGATGGGAGGGCATCCCGTGAACACTAGGCTTTCAATCCAAAGATCTCAAACTAGTTTCCAGGTGTGGTAGAGGGTTCCCAGGAAGTCCCCAAATACAGGGTCTGAGGATTGGACACTGAGTTCAGACTTAGCATAGAACAGACTCTGATACCAGTTCACCAGATGTGAACAGGTGTCTCTGACCAGGACTAATCTGAGGTCACTGTTGATGCACCGAGAGCCTTAAGCAGGGACTGGAAGGGGCCCTGGTCTCAGGAAGCAGAGACCTGACTGACAGCTCACATTCACCCTTAGGTCTGAGAATGTGTGCATTTCTTAAGCTGAGGGGCGGTGACGAAAGAAGTCCAGCATGAATCTCATGTTGAAAATCCTTCTTTATGTTCTTCACAGAATGAAAATAGAAAATATTTGTATCTGCTTTAAAAATGAGTGAAAGGAAAGAAAACCGATAGAGCTCTGTTAAACATAGAAAATCATATGATGAATGGACACTGAGTGTCTGATGCTTGTCTAGAGAGGGGAGAGAGAAAATTAATCCTGTGTCCTTTTTTTTTTTCCCTCTCAGCATCAAATGGAGCCGAGGGAGAGAAGCAGGAGCAGGAAGAAAAATGAAGCTTTAAAGGGCGAGTTCTGACCTTCAGCCCTGTGTGCCCTAAGCATTATCTTCCACCTCTCTGGCCCTGGAAAAGGTCAGTTTTCATTCCAATCCCAAAGAAAGGCATTGCCAAAGAATATTCAAACTACCGCACAATTGCACTCATCTCACATGCTAGCAAATTGAAAGTTGATCACTTGTGTCCGACTCTTTGTGACCCCATGAACTACACAGTCCATGGAATTCTCCAGGCCAGAATACAGGAGTGGGTAGCCTTTCCCTTCTCCAGGGGATCTTCCAAACCCAGGGATGAAACCCAGGTCTCCTGCATCGCAGGCAAATTCTTTACTGACTGAGCCAGCAAAGTAATGTTCAAAATTCTCCAAGCCAGACTTCAACAGAACATGAACCGTGAACTTCCAGATGTTCAAGCTGGATTTAGGAAAGGCAGAGGAACCAGAGATCAAATTGCCAACATTGATGGATCATCGAAAAAGCGAGAGAGTTCCAGAAAAACATCTACTTCTTCATTATTGACTATGCCAAAACCTTTGACTGTGGGGATCACAACAAACTGTGGGAAATTCTTAAAGAGATGGAAATGCCAGACCACCTGACCTGCCTCCTGAGAAATCGATATGCAGGTCAAGAAGCAACAGTCAGATCTGGACATGGAACAACAGGCTGGTCCCAATAGGAAAAGGAGTACGTCAAGGCTGTATATTGTCACCCTGCTTATTTAACTTATATGCAGAGTATATCATGAGAAATGCCAGGCTGGATGATGCACAAGCTGGAATCAAGATTGCTGGGAGGAATATCGATAACCTTAGATATGCAGATGACACCACCCTTATGGCAGAAAGTGAAGAAGAACTAAAGAGCCTCTTGATGAAAGTGAAAGAGGAGAGCGAAAAAGTTGGCTAAAACTCAACATTCAGAAAACTAAGATCATGGCATACAGTCCCATCACTTCATGGCAAATAGATGGGGAAACAGAGACTTTGTTTTGGGGGGCTCCAAAATCACTGCAGATCATGAGTGTTGTCATGAAATTAAAAGACTCTTGCTTCTTGGAAGAAAACTATGAGCAACATAGATAGCATATTAAAAAGAAGAGACATTACTTTGCCAAAAGGTCCATCTGGTCAAAGCTATGGTTTTTCCATGAGTCGTGTATGGATGTGAGAGCTGCACTATAAAGAAAGGTGAGCACCGAAGAATTGATGCTTTTGAAGTGTGGTGTTGGACAAGACTCAGAGTCCCTTGGACAGCAAGGAGATCCAGCTAGTCAATCCTAATGGAAACCAGTCCTGAATATTCATTGGAAGGACTGATGCTGAAGCTGAAACTCCAATACTCTGGCCACCTTATGCAAAGAACTGATTCCTTTGAAAAGACCCTGATGCTGGGGAAGATTGAAGGCGGGATGAGAAGGGGACAACAGAGGATGAGATGGTTGGATGGCAGCACCGACGCAATGGACATGAGTTTGAGCAAGCTCTGGGAGTTGGTGATGGACAGGGAGGCCTGCCATGCTGCAGTCCATGGGGTCACAAAAAGTCAGACCCAATTGAGCGACTGAACTGAACTGACTGTGGCCCTGAGGGCCCAGGTCCATGGACTCTGAGAACTCAGGTAGCAGGGCCTGTCACTCAGGAAATAGAACCCCCAGGGATGCTTCTGGGTAGGAGAGCAGAACCCAGATACTTCCCAGATTCCATGTGTAGGATGAAGCTGTGAGGGACCTGGAAAAAGGTGTGGCCCAGCAGGTGCCATGTGGAATGCATTGCACCAGTAACCCCTGCTTTTGGAGGTGAGATTGCGGGGTTCGACCAGGACAAGTTGTTTAACTTTGCTCAGATTCATCTGTGCAGTGCCCCTGGCCCATCCTCCTGCACAGCGGGGGTGGTGAGATCAGCAAGGGGTGAAGGATGTGGAAGCACTTTGTAAAGGATACATGCTTTCATGAGTTTCATCATTACTCTCAGGGATCATGTGGCCTTAGATGCTGGTGCTTGGGCTCCAGTATCCCCCCACTTAAAGGGACAGTGCACTCAGCCTCCTATAAGACCCCTAGGCTGCTGCCTTCACCACCATGACCCAGTCTGCCAATTTCCAGCTTGCCCAAATGGCCTGGAAGAACTGGAACAAGTCTGGGGCCTGATTTCACTTCTGCAAATGTAAAGAATCTTCCCCTTCTCTCCTGGGTTCTTCTTCCCAGAGTTTCTGCTCTGAGCACAGGGCTGCAGGGAACCTGGGGCTGAGCTGGGAGGGGGAGTCTTGGGGGTTGGGTGTGGTAAAAACCCTGGTGTAACGGACAGCAGTAACATTGTGACGTCAGCTTGGGGGCTGTGGAGAGCCATGGGCTCACCCGTGCCTGGCCTGCCCGGCTCATCTGGCCCGGGCAGCTCCTGGCTACAACTTGTTCCTTATCTCTCTGCAGTCACCTGGAGAGGATTTCTGACAAGTACAGCTTTCATCAGGTGTCCTGTGAAGACATCTGGTTAGATGTGCAAAGCAGTATCTGCTGGAGCCCATCATCAATGCAGGGAAGAGGCGCGCCCAACATGTCCCCAGCTCCTCTGGCCAAGCAGCCACTACTTTGGGCTTCTACCGTCTCTGCAGGTTCAGTGATTCCACTCTTCCATTCATTCAAATACACCCCTTAGTGCCTCTCCACACCAGAGAGCTTCTTTCTCCTGGAAGGCTGTTCACCACGGTCACTTGCTCTTTGCCCTCCCACCCGCTATGCAGGGCTCTGCCCCCCACCTCTGACAGCCTTCCCTGCCTCACCTCCATCAGGTGCCATGCTGAATCCTTCTCAGGGTGATCCGGTGGCACTACCACTGAGCGCCATCCCATACAGGTCCTCATCTCCTCTTGGAGACCAGTTATCTCAGCACATGTCCGTTCGAGTTGTCCATTTTTCAACCCTCTCTTGCTGGCAGTCCCCAGGGCCTGGAGCTTCTTCCACTTTGACATACTTTGAGTCCAGGCAAGAACACCTTCCCCTCCACCCATCAGAGGCTTCATTTGGGGAAGACCCCACAAACAGGCAGATACCAGGTCAAAGTGGACGTCCAGAAACTGCTGGTGATCCTAATCACAAGAGAGTAAAACTGAAGATTTAGAAAGAGAATGAAAAAGAGGAGGAGTCCGGCTACTGCCCGAATACTTCAGAAAAGAAGATTCAGTCACCAGATGACATGAAGGACACCTTGGGTCACCAACACTTCTGGAGCTAAAAGGCAAGCCTGAACAGCTGCTTGGTCCTTAGAAGCCCCCGTATTCTGACATTTTTGGGGACCATCTACAGAAGACAGGCAGTTAGCTCTTCTGGGGTCTCCCTTTTCTGCACAGTTTCTGGTGGCTATTGTCACAGTACCTGGGTCCCCTCTAGAGTTATACCCTATCTTATTCCATGAATGCTCTAAGGCTGACCCATTTCAAATCCAAGCTAAATTTACCTTCACAACTTGTCAGTGGTCACGCCTTTCATCACCTTGTGGTCCAGGCTCAAACTCAGTCCTTGACTCCAATCCTGCCCCATTGCAACCATCACCTCTGGGTCATATGGATACCCAGGGCTGACCCCTACCCTTGCCTCCAACCATGCCCCAGTGTCAGCCATCATCTGAGGCTTCCATGGAGACCCCGGCCCACCCATACCTCATGGCTCCAACCATGCTTCAGTGTCAACAGCCATCAACTTAGGCTCAGGTGGAGACTCAGGTCTGACCTGTACTCTTGACTCCTAACCATGCCCTGATGTCAACCATGACCTCAAGCTCAGTTAGAGACCACTGCCCATCTCTCACCTGTCTCCCAGTCTGACCATCATCTTCTCAATACCAGATTAGGTCCTGTGAAATATCTTGCAGTCCAAACAAAATAAGGCACAGTCTTTCATCTCTCAGCACATTCAACTCAAGGCCTGGAATGTCGCTTTTTTATAAAAGCAACTAGACAGTGGGAGAAATTTACCTTATTTGGGCAAAAGATCTCAGCAGGCGTTTAGCCAAGTCACTCCCAACCTTTCCCAGGAGAACAGGTCTTCCCAGGCCCACAGTTCTGTCTCCATCCTTCCTGAAGATTTGACTAGCCCTAATCTTTTGGAGAAACTGGAGCACCATCTTTTGAAAAGGTACATACGGGAACAGAGTGGTGTGCCCTGAAAAATCCAAGCACCTCAGAAACTGAGACAGCCTCAGGATCAATTCCCAAGACCTTGGCAGGCACAGGGCAAGAAGGAGCCCTCAAGGCCCTCTGCAGGTCCAGGAAAAAGTGGCCAAGACATACAGAAAGGGAAGTTGAGGGTGCCCAGCACAGATCCCACCAGGGATGGACTGTGCCATGATGTAGGGCAGAGCATGGGGGAGGGTCCTAAGAGACGTACATGGTGTCAGTCAACCCCCCAGTGAAGGGTCCAAGAGTGAATCCTGAGTCAGGCAGAGAGTAGAGCCCAGACAGGAGGCATCCAGAAGCCTCAGGCGTCCTTACAGAGAAGAAGTCAGAGTAAATCTGGGAGTGTGAGATCCCTGTGAATGTCCATTGTTTGAGGCTTGCTGCCAAGCTTGTTTTAGACATTCTTGGAGAGAGACATGCTCCCTTGGAGACAGAAAAGCCCAGACTTCTCTCAGGATGGGGAAGCCTCCATGAACACCTCCCATGAGTTACTGTTCTCAGTCTTTATGTTCAACAGGAGCTGGAAGCACATAAAATAACCTTTTAGGTGAGGCACAGGCGGGACCTATGCTCCAAGGTCCTCCAGTTCATACTTAGCTGGAAGTTAAAAAAGGCTCAAGGGTCCATGTTGAAGGCCACCTGTGAATCTGGGACCACTCAAAAGCCTAGTTAACTGAGGGCTTGGGGAAACCTGCTCAGCCCCATTCAGGAGAGAAAGTGATAACAGTGCCCCCACGTTGATCCTGAGAGTCCCCTGGGAGCTCACTCACAGGTGAGTGAGGAAACCCAGGGGCCTCTGGGAGGACCCCCACTGGTGACATCCAGAAGCACTCAGAGGTCCCTCTGACTGGATGGGAAGACAAGCCACATTCGAAGGCCTCCATATACAACTTTGTGGGCAGAATTTGGCGTGTGAATCTGCTGTGGGGCCTGACAAAGGCAGCCTGGAGCCCAGTTCAAATCCAGCAAGGGTCAGGAATGAGCAACAGGCAGAATGTGAGGAGTGAGCCTCCCCAGAATGTTGCTCTAGTGTGACAGTCACGGGACTTGATGAGTGCTCCCATTCTTCCAGAGGGCAAGAGGTGGTGGAGGGGGACCGTGCTTGGAAAGGTACTTTGGGACCTAGTGTGCTGATCAAATCCCTAATCATTCATATGGGTTTGAGGAGATCACAGTCTCCAAGTTCAATACAAAGTCCATTCAAATCCAGAAGACCTACGCTTTGAGGCAGTGTTGTTCCAAGGGTTCACAGACCAGCAGAAACAGGCTCAAGGCTGTGCCACTGCTGTGCTCCTTCAAGACTGTGCAGCTGGCGTGTTTCTCAAAGACTGTCACTGGAATATGTTCCTTGCCGCAAACATCATTCCTCTGTCCTGTTCCCAGACCTTGTCCAGTGGATGCTGCTGCTGCTGCTGCTGCTGCTAAGTCGCTTTAGTCGTGTCTGACTCTGTGCAATCCCATTGACTGCAGCCCACCAGGCTCCCCCATCCCTGAGATTCTCCAGGCAGGAACACTGGAGCGGGTTGCCATTTCCTTGCTGGAGTACTGGAGTGGGGTGCCATCGCCTTCTCCGTTGTCCAGTGGAGACATGTCCAATTCCCAGAAACACTATGATGTTGCATAGAGTGGAGGGAGCAGCTAGGGAAGCAGGTGGCCCTGAAATGAAAGTCCCAAATATAAGAGCCTGAGCAGGAAGTTTGTCCCCACTGATGGGAGAGAGATTTAGAGGAGGCACAAACTAGGACAGCATACAAAAAGCCTGGCAGAATGGAGCACCTACCAGACCCATAGGATGAGCTACCCTGGCCAGAGAAAGGAATCAACTGAGTCCCTAAGAAGCAAGTTGTGACAGTTAATCCGGAAGAAGGGACAGGTTCTTTCAGAAAGCCACTTCAAAAAAAAAAAAAGCAGCTTCTGCAGTGGATTTTCTCCAATAAATGCAAAGGATCAGAAGAGCCCCTGCAAAAAGGCAAGCCTGCAGCAGCCACTGCCTAGAGCCAGGAACCAGTCAAACGTAGGCTGATTATGGACAGCAGGACTGCTGAGGCTCAGACTCTCATGACAGACGTTGGATGGATCCTCAAGGAGAAGATGGTGTTTCACCATGGACCTCGTGCCTTGGAGTTAAATTGGTGAGAAGCTGAACGGATAAGGTCCACATTGCTGCCAACATAGGTTGCTCTGCTTTCTGGAGCAAAGGATAATGAGGAGAAATAAGCTGCTGATCACCAAACTACCCCCACTGGCCACATCTGTCCAAAAAGGAACAAGTGGACCAGTCCCAGGGACAGCAAGTGGCCGTCCCACCCAGAGAGCCAGGTCCCCCACCAGGCAGAACCTGCCAGCATGGATCAGAGTGATAAGTGTCCCAGGCTGTCCCCTCCACTGTGCAAATAAATGTCTCCTTCAGAAATACACCCCTCTGGTCAATCATACATGCTTGTGAAAGTATTCCTGGTAGGAATCGTCTTCTCCAAGAGAAAAAGCATATCTTGAAGAAAAAAACATTTTTTTCCCCCTCTCATTTTAGCATGCCCTCTGTGTGCTAATGGCTTCTTCCTACCACAGATTTTATTATTTTCTGAAATTAATGTTTTCCCTTATGAGAAATGGGGGTCTGTAGTGTCCTGCTGGGTGGAAGGGATGAGAGGCCTTTCTTCCCAGGTGCCTGCTGTGATTTCCAGATGGGACAGGGCCATGGAGGGAGGTGGACCTCAGTAGGATGCTCACCCTTACCCCAGAAACCGCACTTTCAGTTTCCACAGTACTAGCATNATGGGGGTCTGTAGTGTCCTGCTGGGTGGAAGGGATGAGAGGCCTTTCTTCCCAGGTGCCTGCTGTGATTTCCAGATGGGACAGGGCCATGGAGGGAGGTGGACCTCAGTAGGATGCTCACCCTTACCCCAGAAACCGCACTTTCAGTTTCCACAGTACTAGCATTACAGAAACAAGCCACGGCATTTAGGACACGCCAATGTGAACTAAATCTAAAGACCTCCCCCTTCTCTGGATCCAGCTTAGTCCTCTCCATCTCTCTGTCTACCTTCGACTTGTGCAGTTGTTGGGGAGAGCTTTGAAGAGGCTGAAATTCCCTGCAGGCTCAGAAAATATCATGCTGGGAGCCAGCGTGGGAATCCCACCCGTGAAACGGTCACGTGGCAGGAATCCGATGGGCAAGGCGATTCGGATTTCAGAGATTCCCCCTGAGTTTCCCTNTCCATGTAAGCCAAGTTATTCAGCCTCTTTTCTCTGCTAATTTTCTAATCCCTCTATATCTGTAATTAAGTAAGTTTTTTCCTAGGACGCCGACTCTGTCTCCACCTTCAAATCACCCTGGATCCACAGGGGCTGGACCCTGGCACCAGTTTTCTGTGATTATGTTTTCAGTGTGTCTGCCCTCTGATGCCCTCTTGTAACATCTACCATCTTACTTGGGTTTCTCTTACCTTGGACGTGGGGTATCTCTTCACATCTGCTCCAGCAAAGCGCCTCACCACTGTCCCTCCTGACCTTGAACGTGGAATAGCTCCTCTAGGCCCTCCTGCGCCCGCTCAGCCACCCCTCCTTGGACGTGGGGTTGCTCCTCCCGGCCACCGCCCCTGGCCTTGAGCATTGGGTAGCTCCTCTCGGCTGCTCCTACGCTGTTGCAGCCTGATACTCTCAGCTGCCTCCCCTTAGCTTTTTCTGAACTATTTTGACTTTTCTGGTAAAGGAAACAGCTATATCAATGCATGACTGATTACTGGTGTCACTGTTGAAGTGTTTAAGCTTAAAATGACACTAAGATTGGAAAAAGATTTTTTAATGATAATTATTTATTCAGCTCTCCCAGGTCTTAATTGTGGACATGCAAGATGTATCTTCCTTGAGTGTGTGGGATCTTTTTAGGATGTGAACTCTTAGTTATGGCAGGTGGGATTTATTATAGTTCCTTGACCAGGGACTGAACTTGGGCAGCCTACATTGGAAGTGTGGAGTCCTAGTCACTGGGCCACCAGGGAAGCCCAATAAAATTCACTTTATTATACTTGATACAATTTATTTTCTTTCCTATCTCAGTTAAAAAAATGTTTCTGAATTTTAAAACCCAATTTAAACATTTGCGTATTTGTCTGTTTGAAAAATTTGGCATCACTGTAAATGTGCAAAAGTAGACCAGTTCAGATTTTGGGGCTTATACAAATGCATATTGCAGAAGGGAGCAAATATCTTTTTAAAAATATAAAGAAAGAAAAGAAGGGTTAAAAAAATACTTTAGCAAGTCCTGGCTTTTGATGGTTTGCTGTGGAGGCAGGATTGAAGAAATTTGTAGCATAGAGATGCTTTTGCAAATAATTACAAGAATTCGCTTTCTGAGTTGATTTGAAGTCGCATCTGACCCAAGTCAACCCCATTTAGAGCTGACCTAGGTGTGGGTGACTACAGAAACACTTGAAATCTCAGGAATTCCCAAGGGACTGAAACCAGCTCAAAACTATGGAGCCACAGCTAAGCGGCTGAATGTCTGGGTGCCCACACTGAAGCTCCCTGAGAGCAGAACTTGCTCACCTTGACCTCGAGCCTCATGTCGGGGCCAGTTTCGGCATCATGACCGCTCAATGTGTGTTTACAGGTGTCTGGGTCCAAAGATGGCTAAAAGCAGCTCCACAGCAGTGGGTTGCAGTGGCATTGGGTTGATTCTTCCTCATCTGAGACACTGAGAAAATAAGGGGGCCAATGCATGGGACTCACTCCACATGGAGGGTGCACTCAGGGGACATGGCAGGCGGATTTGAGCACAGGTGCATGGACATGTCAGCACCAAGGTCCTGTGATCTCACCACATCTTGTCTTGAAATCCCCCAAAGTTAACTTTTGGTCCTTTTAAACACACTATCTAATAAACAATAACTAGGAGAAGGCAATGGCAACCAACTCCAGTACTCTTGCCTGGCAAATCCCATGGAAGGAGAAGCCTGGAAGGCTGCAGTCCATAGGGTTGCTGAGGGTCGGACACGACTGAGAGACTTCACTTTCACTTTTCACTTTCATGCATTGGAGAAGGAAATGGCAACCCACTCCAGTGTTCTTGCCTGGAGAATCCCAGTTATGGGGGAGCCTGGTGGGCTGCCGTCTATGGGGTTGCACAGAATCGGACACAACTGAACCGACTTAGCAGCAGCAGCAGCAGTTTAACTTTGAAATGGCTGATTACCTCTTATTATTAAGTAAGACTTAATATTAAGAGGCTATTTAAGTGATTTTTCACAGAGGAAGGCAGAGGAGATGGGTTAAAGTCATCTCTGCCCAAAAGTACTTCTCAACTCTTTTTCTGTTGAATACAATGTTCTACCCATATTACTATCCTAATGAATGTTCTTTTGTTTGAGAACAATGAAGGTCTACTCACAGTGATTTAATCCAAAAAAGGAGAGATTTTTCTGATGGCATCATTGTAATGGCATGGAAGCTTCCATAAGAACCAGAACCAGAAGCTGGAAGAGCTCAAGATCTGACCCAGCCGCTCTAAGTAAATCTCCCCTGGGGCCTCTGCCCTATCTTCCCAGGTCCTCTCCCAATGTGGCTTTGCTTTTCTTTACAGACTTGATCTATCCGCTTTTCTATGTACTTGGCCAATATGGCAACTGAGAGGTCCCAAATTTAAATATTCTAAAATAATCTACAAGGACAGACCAGCATCCCCCAACCCCAATTCCCAAGTTCTGGAGAGAGAGTGTGGTTGTCCCAGTTAGGGACAGTTGTTCCTCTTTGACCCATCTCTGGCTGACACAGGATCAAGCCATACAAATACAGCCAGCCTGGAGGTGGGGGTGGAGCAGTCTTAAGAGTTAGAAAATTGGGACAAAGCAGGCTTCCCTAGTGGCTCAAACAGTAAAGAACATGCCTGCAATGAGGGAGACCTGGGTTCTATCCCTGGGTTGGGAAGATCCATTGGAGAGGGGAATGGCTACCCACCCTAGTATTCTGGCCTGGAGAATTCCATGAACAGAGGATTCTGGTAGGCTACAGTACATGGGATCACAAAGAGTCGAACAGGACTAAACCACTTTCATTTTCTTACTTTTAGACACACCAAAAGTATTTACTACAGTTATCTCATTCCACTACAGCCCTTTTTTGGGAGGGAGGGGCTGGTTTATAGTAAGATCAACTCACTGAAAAATGTGAAAAGCTCATATCTCTTAGACCCCAGGAAGGAAAATTAACCACCGTCTCATGTCTGTGGTCCTCACAGTCCTTCCTTTTAAGTTAATTAGAAATCACATCCTGTCATGAACTTTAGAATTAAATAAGGAAATGTCTAGGAATAGTGTACAAACAGTTGGTGATCCATCTGCCAAAGCAGGGCAGGGAAGCAGTGGGCAGGGTCACTGCCAAGCCAATCGCTAGACCTCCCTCCACCTAGTCAGGGGTCCCAACATACTCGCTTCTCGAAGGTAAAACTTTTCTGCTCTTCTTTTTCCCATCCTCAGTCTTTTCTTTGACTTGGGACCTCCTGTCTCTTCCTCAATTTGATGGAGAGAATTAAGACTTCGGGGTTCCAAAAATCAGTGAAAAAGACTCAAATTTAAAGCCTAGATAGAAACTGCCATCTTTTAAAACTCAACACTAAATTCACTATTTGCATCAGCCCAATGATTTATACCTGAAAAGTGAACCGTGATATTATTTCCCTTGAAGGGAAAAATGCAACCATTTCTAAAGAAATGAGAGTGTGTGTGCTGTGAGAGAGAAAACAAAGATTCCTGATAACCACGGATCTTGGGACAAGGTTTGTTCTCTACAGAGCTTTCTGCTCTTATCATCCCTAACCTTATTGAGTTTTGAATCTCAAACCTAACAATGGAAACAATGTGTCAGGAACTCGAGCTTGATAATGGATACAAAATAGAAATCTGGCATTTTGAGTTCACAAAGAGGAGAGCAGAAGAATCATTCTTGTAACACTTTCATTGTTAAGACTATGGGACCTTTGATTTTCACCACATTTTCTGAGTTATTAAAAATGGAAGTGGGAAGAAAGCCAGCTCGTGTATACAAGGTGTTGGCAAACAAGTGCAAAAAATGCAAAAACCAAATACAAAAAAGTTTTTATTAATGAGTCAGGATTAAGGAATGGCAAAAGTAAAATAGAGGATAATGAAATAAATGCCACAATATCTAGTAGCAGAGTTATAGTGGACCGATTTGTTTGGGGAAAATTATGAAAAGCTGCAGGTCATCACTGATGACAATAGCTTATTAAATGGATAACAAAGTGTGTTTTTCCTCCCTGAAGATTATGTTTGATTCTGCATAAATGAATTCCCTGATTCTATTCAGTTCCTTTATTTCTTGGTGTCACAGATCATTTTCAGAAAAACAATGCCTTTGGAGTTCAATATTTCTTTTCCTGAAATTGATATATTAGAGGCTTGGCAACTGTAGGAATGTTCCTGAATTTCCAAAGAATAGATACATCAGTGAACATGGACTGTTTTGAATGTGGATGACAGATGCAATTCAAACCTGCTTTAGCAGGAAAGGCATCTCACCTAGTGTAACCAATGTGCTCAATATTAAGCTTCAGATACAGCTGTATCTAGGGAAAAAACAATTGCTCCTATCAGGTCTTACTTTCTCTATCCCTGCCTGCCTTGAGCTGGGTTCATTTTCATCTTGTTTTTGCAATGACTCTTATTTTGTTTGTGTTGGTATTTCATAGTTCATATTCATTTTGTAGACAAGAACATGGGGAGCACCATGACTGGGAACTAGCATCTCTCTCCTGAGCCCAGGTGAAAATTCCTGGAAGTGAATGTGGATTTGGACAACAGGATCCTAGCCCCAAGTGTAATGTGGAGTTTTCCATTAGAGTGAGGGAAGACGGCCTTCTTTTTTTCTGAGTGTGTAAGCTGTCTGACTCTGCGGATGTCATACAGTACCCGCAGCTGCTTTCCTTTTCCAACGTGAGTCACCTTCTTGCTGCAGCACCCATCTCTCTCCCACTACTCACAGTCAAAAAGTCTTGGAGGATCCTCATTTCCCCATCTTCCACTCACCACTCCACCCACTCACAGTGCATATATACCCCCTCCACTAAACAGCCCTTATGACGGTGCCCTAGCCTTGTATGCCATTCCCCATTCCCAGCAGGCACCTCGTGCTTGACACCTGGTGCTTGACATCTCAGCAGCAGGGACACTTGTGATGGCTCACTCATTCTGAAAGCAGGAATTTTTCAACTCCCATAGACCACGGAGCCTAAGTTCCCTACAGAGTTCAGTCATGGGCTCACCCTCCAACCACACCCTTGCTTGGTTCCCTCCTCTGTAAGCAGAAGACACAAAACACACAGGCACTCCATAAATGTGAGTCAGAGGGACAGCTGGACAAATGGATAAGGAATGGATGATCAAGGTTCTAAGCACTCCAGGACTCTGGGTGGCTCTTCCAAGCCTGATGGGCATTGACCTCTGCAGGACCGCTCAAGAGACCCCACACCTCAGCTCTGCTGGGCATGGCATCATCCCTCTGGGCCTGGGAAACCAGTTCCCAAATCTTTTCTGAATCTGCACATCATCGCAGAGTGGTTGGTGAAGAAAAGTTCATTCCCATCTCGTGTGCTTCCCGGGCACTTGCAGAGAACCATTCCTCCTCTGTCAACCCACTGGCAGAGAGAGAATAACCTTGTTTGAGAAATGAAGCCATCTCATTCCTTCCCACATAAGTGTTGGAGCTTTCCATGCTGGCCCCAGACGCTGCTGAGCAATGTTATCAGTGGTCGCCACAGCCAGAGAAGGACAGCGCCCATCATTCATTCCCTCTTCAGGGAAATGGCACCTAAGAGCCTGATTTCCACTGACTAATTACTGCTCTGAATTCCCACAGACGCATCATAGGTAGCATTGTCCTTTAAAATAAACACATAAAAAGTGCCTGATTTGGTGGATTATATTTAACACAAATATACAAGCAAAGAGATACTAATAAAATCTATTGAGAGCAAAAGCTTTTTAAGTTTTGCATGACAAAAGAGTTATATTAAGACAAAACTTTCAAAAGCCATTTTGACAGGCAATTTAATCTTTCTTGACAGTCCAAGTTATCAGTTTTGTAATTTGCAACTCTAAAGACAAAATAAGTAAATAAACTTCATTGATACTCTTTTGGTATCTGAGGAAAAGAGAGAAATATATGTGGAAAAGTCAAGTGCTGTTTTGTGACACAGGAGGTCATTTTTTCCTGCTGGAACTACAACAGTAAAATTTATCTAGTTATGTGTGTATACATATATGTGTGTCCTTTGATTATGGATAGTTATGAAACTTTTTAATATTTTTAATATATTGTACAAATACTTGACACGGAATTTAAAACTAAAAATATTAAACATTAACAAAGAACAATGAATAACTCCTATTGGGGTAATTTATTTTTATTTTATATCTTGAATGTTTTGGTCATATTTACTGCTGCAGAGCTTTAACATGGACATATTCAAAAGTGGCCACTTCCATAGCATCCCAATTTGATTTCAGTGTTATCAGACTCTGGACCAGGTCTGCATTGTATAACACCGCCCCCTAGTGTCTGAACGCTTTATCACACAGCAACCCTAAATAGCTATTTAGTAGCTAAGTGGTCCACTGGAGAAGGGAAAGGCAAATCATTTTGGCATTCTTGCCTTGAGAACCCCATGAACAGTATGAAAAGGCAAAAAGATAGGACACTGAAAGATCAACTCCCCAGATTAGTAGGTATCCAATATGCTACTGGAGAAGAGCGAAGAAAGAGCTCCAGAAGGAATGAAGGTATGAAGAAGCTGAGCCAAAGCAGAAACATGTCTGCAGAGAGTAAATACAACATTGTAAATCAAATAATTTCCTGATGCTGGGAAAGACTGAGGGAAGGAGGAAAGGGGATGACAGAGGATGAGATGGTTGGATGGCATCACTGACTCGGTGGACGTGAGTTTGGTTATAAACTCCGGAAGTTGTTGATGGACAGGGAGGCCTGGCGTGCTGCGGTTCATGAGGTCGCAGAGTCGGACACGCAACTGAAGTGAACTGAAACCAAGTATACACCAGTAAAAATTAATTTTAAAAAATTTTAAAGAAATAACTCTATATAAAATACATGCCTGGAGACAGGGCATATTTCAGTCCTTGGGCATGTGAACAGGCTAGGGCAGGGCTGCCCTCCCCAGAACCTCTTCTCTTTGGTGATGGAAAAGGGAAAGAACGGACAGCAGTCAAATTAGATGTATACTTCATGAATTCCCATGTTTAAATCAGAAGATTTTCAACTTCATTTTGAAAAATCTTTATTAAAAATTATTAATCAACAAAGATGCTACAGCAATCAACTTTAAAAGACAAAGACAAAATTGTATTGATGACTTTTATGGGCAGCTGATAGACATGTCCAAATTAAAATTTAGTGGAGAATGAATACTCAGTTATTCTGTGCTTTCTAGATACTCCTTAAACTTAAGTATCTTAATGTTTTTGGTAGAAATCACATGGCCCTTAACAGCCCCAGACATCAAAGAAGCTCAGCCCTATGATGTATTTTCCATAAAGTTCAGTTTAGTTTAGTCACTCAGTCATGTCCGACTCTTTGTGATCCCATGGAGTGCAGCACACCAGGCTTCCCTGTCCATCACCAGTTTCCGGAGCTTGCTCACACTCATGTCCATTGAGTCGGTGATGCCATATAATTATAGCTCTTTTAAAAGGATCCGCACTACTCTAGATATATTTTCGTTTGTAATTCAGAGATGATCAGTTTATTTTTCCGCTTATTCAGTATAGAAATTACCACCAAAAAATAGCCAAGTAAGGTAGTGAAGATTCTCTTCAAGACAAAGAAAGGCATCTCCTGAATCAGAAAGTAATCAATCCACATGCAGCTCAGCATTATTTATTCCTTTGCAAAACACCTCAGTGATCCACATTACGATGTGTTTGTTCTATATTTGCATTATGTAGAGGCCTTACATACTGATTTTCAATTATTCCACCTTCACAGAGAAATGTATCGATGTATTTATTAAATGTCTATGCATACTTACTATATGAAAGTTTTCTTTAAAGTTGCATAGAGGAGGAAGGTGGTGGGAAGGTATAAACTTCCAGTTATAAGTCCTTGAGTTGTAACGTACAACTTTATGAAACAGTTAACACTGCTGTATGGTATATACGAAAGTTGTTAAGAGAGTAAATTTAAGAGTTCTCACAAAGAAAAAATGTTTTCTCTTTATTGTATGTATATATATATATATGAGATGATGGAGGCTAATTCAACTATTTGTAGTAATCATTTCACAATAAATGTTTAAACCATTATGCTATACACCTTGAAGTTATACATTATTATATGTCAATTATATTTCAGTAAAACTGGGAAAAATTTTCAAAATAAAGTTGCACAGAAAAATAAGCATAACACCACTGCAAACAGATGTCTCTGCCTGAGTTTCACAGATTTATTTCCTTTTCTTCCAAATCACATCGAATATCACATGGTCCTTGAGCAGTCTCTCTGGATCATGTGTGAAGAGATGGTCATCACAGCCCCTTTGGTGGCACTGCTCTTGCTCTGGGAACTCTGAAGGAGTAACGCCGCTTGCTGCTAAGGTGCTGAACCATTTGCTTCTCTTGATTATCTGGTGTTTCAGAAGACACCAGCTCCTCTCCATCTACACATATTTTAAAACAAAACAACGTTATTTTTTAAAATGTTAAGAGATCTCATCCATTAATCTCACATTTTCTCTTGTTAAGTTCACAACTGTTAATGAACTGCACAAATATCATATTGCTTTGATTTCTTAAAGTTCGTAGTGGATGAACACGGCAAATTTTCAAGAATAGTAACAGCATTAATGAAGAGAATTTAATGTTCAATGTAAGCAACGCTTAAAAAGAGATCTATTGAGACTTTTATCTACAAAATGATATCATTTCACTGGAAGGAGAGGGCAATCAATAGGTGTCTTTTCACTTTGCTGTTTTTCTCCTACCAGATTTCTGTGGCTAAAGGATATCACAATTGTTTTTTATGTTGAAAACAATTATAATGATTGTAACTGAGCAAAGCATTCTGAGGCTCCTTGCAGGAGGAAAAGTACTGAGGTGGAGTAAGGGGACCCCACTTTCCTTCTCCTGGAGCTGAGTCAATCTCTACTTGCTGCTGCTTCTGATCTTTGGGGAAGGATGCATCCTAAGAATCTAGGACTTACTCTGTTTCAGCTCTTCATATCTAGAAGTCAATTAACTGTCACCCAGCAACCCTCAAAACTGTCTTAGACTCCAAAAAGAAAATAAGAGTGCTTCTATGGGTTAAATGGTGTTCCCCTAGAAGATGTCATCCTAATCACCCCCCATCCCCCCACCCCGCCTCTACCCCGGCAGGTGAATGTGATATACCTTATTTCCAATTAGGATCTCTGCAGATGATTAAGTTAAGATGAAATCATTGGGGTGGGCCCTAATCTGACTGTGTCCTTATAAAAAGAGGAAATTTGGACACAGACAAGCACAGGGAGTACACCACATGAAGGTGGAGGCCCACGTCAAGGGTGATGTATCTGAAAGCCAGGGAACACAGATTGGCAGCAAGTCACCAGAAGTTAGCGAAGAGACAGGGATAAGGTTTTCTCTCACAGCCTTGAAAAGTAGCCAGCCCTGCTGACACCCTGATCTCCGATTCTGGTAAGCCACCCAATCTATGGAAGTCACAACAAACCAATTCTCTGCTGTGCTAGATATTCCCATCCTATAAATTAAATAAGATAAAAAAGAGAAATGAATCCCTATGACTTGTCTCACACGTCATATCTGCTACTGTTTATAATGTGGGTGGAAGAAGTTGGAGCAGGGTGATGCGATGGACTACGTCTGCTTCCCAGGTGTGCACTAAAGCTTGACGCACGTCTGGTCGCAGACCCTGCTGTGAAATGAATGGCTTTTCAGAGTGAGCGTTCAAATGGTTGATTAGTATTTCCAGGTGTTTATGTCCAACCAACAGTCCTGCTTTAAAAATAGCTGGAGTGTGCCACAAGTAACTGTTTTTATCTCTACTGCTATGTGAGGGGAGAAGGCAATGGCACCCCACTCCAGCACTCTTGCCTGGAAAATCCCATGGATGGAGGAGCCTGGTAGGCTGCAGTCCATGGAGTCGCTAGGAGTTTGACACGACTGAGCGACTTCACTTTCACTTTTCCCTTTCATGCACTGGGGAAGGAAATGGCAACCCACTCCAGTGGTCTTGCCTGGAGAATCCCAGGGACAGAGGAGCCTGGTGGGCTGCCGTCTATGGGGTCGCACAGAGTTGGACATGACTGAAGTGACTTAGCAGCAGCAGCTATGTGAGGATGAAAGAGAAATACTTTGCCAGGAGCACATCCCAAGACTGTGTGCAAAGGGCACAGACATTCACGTCAGACCCTCTCCACTCACTGGCTCTGCGACTTGGGGCATTCAGCTAGAGACATGGTTTCTTAGAAGTTTTACTAAGAAGAAGTTATTTCTTACTTGTCTTCTTATTTTTGAAATAAATTAATCTAATTGTCTCCAAAAGAAAAATATTTAGGGATCCTTCACTATTCAAGGGTCGAACCTAAAATAATAATAAAAAAAGATTACCATTTCAATGAATGCTTTTAAAAATTAAGTTATATGGCTATTTGCTTACATATAAAGAATTAAGAATAAATATATTCTATTTAAATTGCCCCCTCAGAGTAACATAGTCTCAAAAAATACCAATTAAAAGAAATAAATGGTGTTACAAACTCATAATGATAAAATTTCAGAAACATGAATACTGCAGGTTTAAAAAATCTGAATATTACTAACTTAAATAGATATATATATTTCATTCTTCTATTAACTTTTGGCAGTTATTAGTAACTAAAAGATTTTCTTGAGAAGATGCATCTGTCCTGTGAATTCATTTTATCAAATTAAGTGTGACTTGTTCACATTCAGAATGCTGGAAAAGTATATTTTAATATTTTATGTAGTGGGACAGTACTTACAAAAGTTTTTGTTGCTGCTGATATTGTTTAAAGTGGGGCAAAATCTCACATATAATTGTGAATACTTCCTTCATCCTTTCCTATATAAACNGCAGTTATTAGTAACTAAAAGATTTTCTTGAGAAGATGCATCTGTCCTGTGAATTCATTTTATCAAATTAAGTGTGACTTGTTCACATTCAGAATGCTGGAAAAGTATATTTTAATATTTTATGTAGTGGGACAGTACTTACAAAAGTTTTTGTTGCTGCTGATATTGTTTAAAGTGGGGCAAAATCTCACATATAATTGTGAATACTTCCTTCATCCTTTCCTATATAAACTTCCTTTTTGATGGCTCAAGCTATGTATAGTCCACATATGTAAGAATTAACTATTCTTAAATCTTCAAGCATGGGCTTCTCTTAATAAAATAGCAGTATTTTTACTTTAAAATTTTAATGTATATTTCAAATTACTTACAGTATAGATACAAACTTTTTATTTTATTATGAATCTGAAGTTCTAATTGAAAATTAGAACTGAAGCACAGCTTTGGTTGTCTAATATTCCTTTTTTTGCCAATAAAATTTTCCTTCACAGGACGAAAAATTATACTAAGNAAAAAGCAACAACTTGGGTTAAGAATATATTCAAGGTAAGTTATCCAATGAATATAGTAAACATTAAAGGCTAAGTTATTTCATGTGTTTGACTTAGATATAACTTCTTTAGAGCTCTTCTACTTGAAGAGACATAGACAACTTAGGAAAATCTTCAGTGATGCTTTCAAACATTAAAGCTGTCATTAACCATATTTAGTCATGGGATATAAAACTGTAACAACAAGGACAGAAACACACAGAGAGACAAGAAAATAAATTGCAAGACAGCCTTACAGCAATAAGTTGGAGGTGCTGGCCACATCAGTTCATCTGGCCTAGATCTGAGGCCCCTGCTGTCAGTGTAAATTCCAATGCTCTTGAAACATAACAGATACTCAGTACTAGAGATCTCAACGGCACAGAGAGCATCCACTGGCTGACGACTGATAAATGACAGTGTGGGGTCATGGAAGTGCAGCATCCTGTATGGAACTCCTTCTCTCCTCAAGGGGTATCTGAGGAATCCTGACTGAAATCCTACACAGAGCTGTTCACTGAAGATGCCCATCCACTGGACAGTGGTTGGGATTTGCAGTTCTTTAAATTTTCTGTGAGAAATTGTATTGCTCTGAAACAGCTCGTAACAGAAGACTTGGCTTTTCCTAGCCACACAGAGGCATGTATGGGCCCCTTGGCACACTGTTCCAGAAGTCATGGTGTGGCACCCTTTGGTTTCTGCCAGCTTGTGACTATCAGTCTTTCCTCCATCCAAAACTGAAATGGGAAATAGCTGCACGTGGTGACTTCGCCCCGAGATCACTGCAACCATCTGGCCATGGGGGATAAGCTCAATTTGGTGAATCTTCTTTATGTCACCGATGCGAATAATTTCTACACATTTAAACATATCTGTAAGTCATTTTCAAATTGAAAATAATTTGTATTTACTTATTTCAAAAGTTCTCCAAATTTCACCCAAAGCAATTAAGAAAGGTCCTAATAAAAACGATCTAATAAATCTTCTTAATGTCACTAACTTGACTATTTTCTCTTCAAATAAAATGGCAAGTCTCCTTCAAATTAGAAATGTTTTCTTATTTTTAAAAAATCTCTTTATTGAGGTATAATAGATGTATAACAATATATTAGTTTCAGGTGTACAACATAATGATTCAACATTTATAAGTATTGAGAAATGGTCACCAAAATAAATCTAGTCAATAGCCAACACCATATATAATTATAATTTTTTTCTTGTAATAAAAACTTTTTCAGTCTACAAACAATAAATACTGAAGAGGGTGTGGAGAAAAGGGAACCCTCTTACACTGTTGGTGGGAATGCAAACTAGTACAACTGCTATGGAGACCAGTTTGGAGATTCCTTACAAACTAGAAAAACCGTACGACCCAGCAATCCCATTGCTGGGCATACACACTGAGGAAACCAGAATTAAAAGAGACACGTGTACCCCAATGTACAGTGCAGCACTGTTTACAATAGCTAGGACATGGAAGCAACCTAGATGTCTATCAGCAGATGAATGGGTAAGAAAACTGTGGTACGTATACACAATGGAATATTACTCAGCTATTAAAAAGAACACAGTTGAATCAGTTCTAATGAGGTGGATGAAACTGGAGCTTATTATACAGAGTGAAGTAAGTCAGAAAGAAAAACACCAATACAGTATATTAATGCATATATATATGGAATTTAGAAAGAATAGTAATGATGATCCTATATGTCAGACAGCAAAAGAGACACAGATATAAAGAACAGAAGGTGAGGGTGGGATGATTTGAGAGAATAGCATTGAAACGTGTATATTACCATATGTGAAATAGATCACCAGTCCAAGTTCGAGGTATGAAGCAGGGCACTCAAAGCAGTTGCACTGGGACAACCAGCGGGATGGGATGGGGAAGGAAGTGGGAGGGGAGTTCAGAATGGGGGGCGGGGCACATGTACACCTGTGGCTGATTCATGTCAATGTATGGCAAAACCCACCACAATCTTGTAAAGTGATTAGCCTCCAATTAAAATAAATAAACTAATTTTAAAAACTTTGCAATAAATTCTCTTAGCAGTTTTTGAATATGCATATTATTAACCATAGCCACTTGCCTGTACATGACATACCCAAGACTTATTGATGATGGGAAGTTTATACCTTTAAAACCCCTTCACCCATTTTGCCCATTATCCCCACCTCCAACAACCTCAGTTGTTCTTTGTATCTGTGAATGTGTTTGTGTTTAGATTCCACATAAGTGAGATCATATGCTATTTATCTTTCTCTGACTTTTTTTCACTCCAAGTAACACCCTCGAGGTTCATTCATACTGTTGAAANGGGAAGTTTATACCTTTAAAACCCCTTCACCCATTTTGCCCATTATCCCCACCTCCAACAACCTCAGTTGTTCTTTGTATCTGTGAATGTGTTTGTGTTTAGATTCCACATAAGTGAGATCATATGCTATTTATCTTTCTCTGACTTTTTTTCACTCCAAGTAACACCCTCGAGGTTCATTCATACTGTTGAAAATGGGAAGAGTTCTTTCTTTCTTATGGCTGAATTAAATATATATAATTGTTATTGCTCAGTCATGTCCCAACTCTTTGTGACCCCATGGACTGCAGCACTCCAGGCTTCCCTGTCCTTCACCAACTCCCAGAGCTTTCTCAAACTCATGTCCATTGAGTTGGTGATACCATCCAACCATCTCGTCCTCTGTCGTCCCCTTCTCCACCTGCCTTCAATCTTTCCCAGCATCAGGGTCTTTTCCAATGAGTCAGGTCTTCCCATCAGGTGGCCAAAGTACTGGAGCTTCAGCTTCAGCATCAGTCCATCCAGTCAATATTCAGGACTGTTTTCCTTCAGGATTCACTGATTTAATTTCCTTGCAGTCCAGAGGATTCTTAAGAGTCTTCTTCAATACCACAGTTCAAAAGCATCAATTCTTCGACACTCAGCCTACTTTACTCAGCCTACTTTATGGTCCAGCTCTCACATCCATACACAGCTACGGGAAAAACCATAGCTTTGACTATACAGACTTTTGTTGGCAAAATAATGTCTCTGCTTTTTAATATGCTGTCTAGGTTGGTCATAGCTTTTCTTCCAAGGAGCAGATGTCTTTTCATTTCAAGGCTGCAGTCACCCTCTGCAGTGATTTTGGGGCCCAAGAAAATAAAATCTGTCACTGTTTCCACTGTTTCCCCATCTATTTGCCATGAAGTGATGGGATTCGATGCCATGATCTTTGCTTTTTGAATGCTGAGTTTTAAGCCAGCTTTTTCACTCTCCTCTTTCACCTTCATCAACAGGCTCTTTAGCTTCTCTTCACTTTCTGCCATAAGGGTGGTATCATCTGCATATGTGAAGTTACTGATATTTCTCTCAGCAATCTTGATTCCAGCTTGTGCTTCATCCAGTACAACATTTTTCATGATGTACTCTGCATATAAGTTAAATAAGCAGGCTGACAATATATAGCCTTAACATACTCCTTTTCCAATTTGGAACCAGTCCATTGTTTCATGTATGGTTATAACTGTTGCTTCTTGACCTGGATACAGACTTCTCAGGAGGCAGGTAAGGTGGCCTGGTATTCCCATCTCTTTAAGAATTTTCCACATTGTGTTGTGATCCACACAGTCAAAAGCTTTAGTGTAGCCAATGGAGCAGATATTTTTTCGCTTTAATTCTGTTGTGTTTTCTATGACCCAACAGATGTTGACAATTTGATCTCTAGTTCCTCTGCGTTTTCTAAAACCAGCTTGAATATCTGGGATTTCATGGTTCACCTACTGTTGAAGACTGACTTGGAGAATTTTGAGCATTACTTTACTAGTGTGTGAAATGAGTGCAATTGTGGGGTAGTTTGAGCATTCTTTGGCCTTGGAATGGAAGATGACCTTTTCCAATCCTGTGACTACTGCTCAGTTTTCCAAATTTGCTGGCATATTGAGTGCAGCACTTTCACAGCATCATCTTTTAGGATTTGAAATAGCTCAACTGGAATTCTGTCACCTCCACTAGCTTTATTCATAGTGATGCTTCCTAAGGCCCACTTGACTTTGCATGCCAGAATGTCTGGCTCTAAGTGAGTGATCACACCACCATGGTTATCTGAGTCATGAAGATCTTTTTTGTATAGTTCTTCTGTGTATTCTTGAAACCTCTTCTTAATATCCTCTGCTTCTGTTAGGTCCATACCATTTCTGTCCTTTATTGTGCTCATCTTTACGTGAAATGTTCCCTTGGTATCTCTAATTTTCTTGAAGAGATCACTAGTCTTTCCCATTCTGTTGTTTTCCTCTATTTCTTTGCACTGATCACTGAGGAAGCCTTTCTTATCTCTCCTCGCTATTTTTTGGGACCCTGCATTCAGATAGGTATATCTTTCCTTTTCTCCTCTGCCTTTCGCTTCTCTTCTTTCGTCAGCTATTCGTAAGGCCTCCTCAGACAACCATTTTGCCTTTTTGCATTTCGTTTTCTTGGGGATGGTTTGATCATCGCCTCCTGTACAATGTTGCAAACCTCTGTCCATAGTTCTTCAGGCACTCTATCAGATTTAATCCCTTGAATCTATTTATATGTATATTTATCTCACATCTTTATCTGTTCATCTATTGGTAAACAGTTAGGTAGTTTTCGTATCTTGACTAGTACAAATAATCCTGCGGTGAACATGGAGGTACAGATACGTTTTTGAGTTAGTGCTTTTATTTTCTTTGATAAAATATCCAGAAGTGACGCTCTTAGTCATACAGTGGTTTTGTTTTTAATGTTTGAGGAACTTCAATACTATTTTCCATGTGCCTGTGGCAATATACATTCCCAACAACAGAGTACAAAGGTTCTCTTTTCTCCACATCCTCACCAATATTTATTATTTCTTGGCTTTTTAATAACAGTCATGTTAACAGGTGTGGGATGATATCTTGTTGTGGCTCTGATTTGCATTCTCCTAGTGATCTTGAGCACCTTTCTTGTGCCTGTTGGCCATCTGTATGTCTTCTTTGGGAAAATGTCTATTCAGACCTTCTGCCCACTTTTTAATCAGATTGCTTAGCTTTTTTTTTTTTTTGCTATTGAGTTGCACAAGTTCTTTATGTATTTTGGATATGAACCCCTTATAAGCTATGATTTGCAAATATTTTCTCCCATTTGGTAAGCTGCTTTTACCTTTTATTGATGGTTTCCTTTGCTGTGCAAAAGAATGTTTTTGTATTTTTAAAATTCTTTCCAATTTAATTTAAATCTCCATTGGATTTAAGTCATGTTCTAGTAAAATCACAGACATAAACTTAGAGCATAGATTTGAGGACAAAAAAGGATAAGAAGAGAAGAGGTCAAAAATTCTATGTTAAAAACAGATAATTATTCCAGAGATAATATAATTACCTTAATCATAAAATTAGCATAATAAAGCACTCAACTTAATCCTGATGTTTCAGATGGCAAAGCAAACATCCCTCAGTGTCTGATAAATGCTGCTTTTTTTCCCTTTCTTTCTTCTTTTTGCCTTGCTGCGAGGCTTGAGGGATCTAGATATCACCAGGGATAGAACTTAGGGTCTTGGCAATGAAAGTGCTAAGTCCTAACCACTGGACAGCCAAGGGAAAAAAAAAAAGAGAAAAACNCATAATAAAGCACTCAACTTAATCCTGATATTTCAGGCAAACATCCCTCAATGTCTGATGAATAGAAATATGCTGCTTTTTTTTCCTTTCTTTCTTCTTTTTGCCTTGCTGCGAGGCTTGAGGGATCTAGATATCACCAAGGATAGAACTTAGGGTCTTGGCAATGAAAGTGCTAAGTCCTAACCACTGGACAGCCAGGGGAAAAAAAAAAAGAGAAAACCTGTCCTCTTTTTTCCTGGCACTGATTTGATTCCTTTATTGCACAAATATCTGTTGAGTGACCACTATGTGCCAGGCACTTTTAAGTGCATGGGATACAGTGCTGAACAAAAAGACACAAGGCCCTGCTCTCAAGCTGGCACCTGGTGACCTTTCCTGGGTTTCCTCACCAGGACTGGGAAGCCTTTGATGGAGAATAGCTAATGTCCTTCAAATGCAGGTTCTCCTTCATCTAACTTTTCATCTGAATGCATGACATTCACCGGAACAGTTGCATTAGAACAGCTCCTCTTCATGCCAGCTATTCACCAACTCTCCCTCAAGCAACTCTGAGAACCAAACAAAACAAACAGAGAATTCTGCTGTCTTCTTTGGGAAAGATTAAATTCATGTGGTTACCCTTCATGGTGTCGAGGTACTAGTGAGGGCAGGGGCATTCAAGCAGAAGTGTTTCCTCCATGCATCAACCGGAAGATCGTATGTTAAGTTCTTACAGCACACTTACTAGGTAAATCCCTTGTGAATATATACGGACACCCTACTACATGTAAAATAATCAACAAGGGCCTACTGTATAGGACAGGGAACTCTATTCAGTATTCTGTAATAATTACATGGCTAAGTAATCTGAAAAAGAATGAATAGGTATAATTGAATCACTTCACAGGACACCTGAAACTAACACAACATTGTAAGTCAGTTATACCCCAATAAGAAATTTTTAAAAAACATGTTTCAATTCTGGAGGATTACAGATCTCTGAAAGTAGGCAAGTCATCCTGTGACTTGAAAACACATCAAAGCAGATGTGGACAAAAGAGAACAAATTTGATAATATTATTATTAAACTTTAAAATTATTCCAGAACATTAAAGACTCTCCTTACCATCTATGATAACGTGGACAACAAATAACCCTTCTTCATTTCCCAGAGCAATTCTTTCGTGATCTATATTTGACACATAAATAAAAACATCAAGGAATTTGGGGGCAAGCTAAGTGAATCAATTTATCAATGTTGAAAAATTTTAGAAGTCAAATTAACTACATAATTAGAAATATTCAATGAAAAGAAACATAACAAGAACCAATAATTTATACTATGATTCTTTCAGATTACGTAAGTAAGCACAATAAAACATGGTTTTTCTCAATAGAAATTTCATTTTATAAGATAATCTTTATGAATACTTGAAGAAAGCATAACAGTCAAGTAATGATACACTTTCAGATTTGCTATAAGTGATGTTACACAAGTGAAAAAAATTTATAAAATCATTTGCCAGTGACCATGACTTGAGCTACGACAGCATGGGGGTGTGTGTCAGAACACAGTGAGAACTAAAAAATACAGACACCACATTAAATGAAGGCTTTGAATACAGAGCACAGAACTGAACATATACAAGTTCACTTAATCCTCTCCATAACTGAAAAACTGGAATTATCTGAATTTAACACATAAAAGCTTAGTAACTAGCTCCATGTCACCAAGGAGGCAATAAGTGGCTCTTATTGTCACCACTACCTAATGCAGAAATATGCTGTTTAAGAAAGGCAAGTATTCTTGTTTACTGATAAAACTTTCCGTATCAATCTTGGCAATTCATTCATTGATTCCTTTGCTTTTCACTTATTTATTGAGTATTGGGTGTTGGGATTTGAAGAACAGTCTCTGCCCTCAAGGTAAGTAGTTCACAGTTACACACAGGGTCACACTCTTTGTGTGTTTGGGGCCAGATGTGTTTGGAAACTAAGAATTTTTCAGACTTGAAAAGGTATAGCTGTAGATTAAAGAAACACCCCTTTAGGCAGAGAACCATAATATAATCAAATATATTTTTGCAGAGAATCTGATGAATAGCCATGGGATGGAGGAAGAAGGACCTCTCCCCTCACCCCACCCCCTGCCACCCATAGAGCCTCATTCAATCAGGTTTTGCTGACAAATGAGCTGTGGATAAAGTTAACATTTTCAGATTTCAACACTGGGACTGTGGTGAGGGATGTGAACCTAGCGGGATAATGTAGTAAGTCCATACCTATGATTGCAGCTGTCTGGGTGGTTTTGATCAGGGGTAGATTGCTGTCATAAGCCTCTTTCAGAACATAGATTGACCGGTCTCTGGAATGACTTTTTCTCAATATCTTGTGCAATTCACTCAGCACGCCCACCCACTCACTCTTCTTATTCTTGCTATCTGCTAAGATTTGGATTGAATATCTATTACTAGGTGCTGAGAGCTGGGAAGCTGTGACCTAGAACGATGTAAGGAATAACTAGGTTATAAGAAAGCAGACATTCTCTACAGCAGCCTGTCTAGCATTTTTGCATTACACTCACAACTGGTAAATGACACGTCTAATATTACCTTCTTCCTAGTAGTAAAATAGGTGATGTGAGCCATCAGAACCAGGCCAGAAGGAAAATGTCAGAATCACTTCTATTTCGACCCTCATAAAACCACCAGTGTTATCTGACTACCTAAGATCTTTTACTTCATCAAATGAAAATAACTACTATTTATTCCCTGGTGGCTCAGACTGTAAAGAATCTGCCTGCAATGCAGGAGACATGGATTCGATTCCTGGGTTGGGAAGATTCCCTGGAGGAGGAAATGGCAACCTACTCTGGTATTCTTGCCTGGAGTATTCCATGGACTGGCTACAGTCCATGGGGTTGTGGCAAAGAGTCCGACATGCCTGAGTGACTAACACCTTGACATTCATTGTATGCTGTCACTGTACCAGGAACAGTGAAATTTACTAAGAAATTTACTTGTGCTAATTGAATGAATCCTCACAGAAAACTCAGTGGGTAGTTAGGACTCTTCTCTCCATTTTGTGGGTGCGAGGACAAGAGCACAGCTGGGTAGAATGCAGGCAATCTGATGCCAGACCCTCCACTCTGAGCCTCTATTTTTTTAGTTCTGACACACACCTTTGCACCTTGAGGTTATCTCTGAAATGGCAATGCTTTGTGCAATTGCAGTTATCACAGTCAATTGTGATGCTACAGAATGCTCAGTAGCTTTTTGTTGTGACATTAGAAATATTCAGAAACACTCATGCTTTCCTGACTGCTACATGTCTGTCATTTATATCATCACTCAGTCAGTCAGTTCAGTCGCTCAGTAGCGTCTGACTCTTTGCGACCCCATGAACTGCAGCACGCCAGGCCTCCCTGGTCCATCACCAACTCCCAGAGTCCACCCACACCCAAGTCCACTGAGTCAGTGATGCCATCCAACCATCTCATCCTCTGTCATCCCCTTCTCCTCCTGCCCTCAATCTTTCCCAGCATCAGGGTCTTTTCAAATGAGTCAGCTCTTCACATCAGGTGGCCAAAGTATTAAATGATAAATCAAATTTAAAATTTAAAATGTATATTTAAGCTTAAAGTCTACATTTCTATATAAAACTTTATTTTGTGATCATTAAGTAAGCATCAGTGATATAATAAGCTACCACTCTAAGTCAGTTCCAAATAGCCAGATCTTTGTAGGGGCTCTTGTTAGTTGAGTAACATCTAAATAAATGTCTATCTTTGGGTTAAGGAACTAAGAATACTCCTGTGTGGCCTTTGTTAAGGCCAAGATTTCTAGGCTGACTAACCACAAGGGTCCCAAGGGAATAACAAACCTTTGCTCTTTCTGTCACCTTATAGTACCCATTCCAGAATCACTTTAATTTTTACATGAGTTTTAAGGAGCAGAGTGTCTGTTTTTTAGATTGCAAAATAACATCTTCTCCCAATTTTTCCATTTTGTACTCTTGGTTTGAATTGGAATTATGGCTTCAAAATGTTGCCTCAGAGAAGACTTATTTTACAAAGTGACTATAGTTTTAGAAGCCACACACTCATGTTATTGCAGGTCCATGAACTGACCTCCTTGCACATCTGACCTGGAAGAATATTATCACTCTTCCCCTGTCACTGTTTCCCACCCTTCTTTCACATCCTCTGCCCCAGCACTGTTCTGTTTTGTAAGCCTTCCCTGTTTTCAGCTGTGAATCATATCTGTCTGATTACCTTAGTGTGGAGTGAATGGACACCCTACGGAATATTTGTATTTTAAATCATAAGTTTAACTGTAGGATGAAAGACCATGATACCTGCGAAAACCTATTTATAGTATGTTTGAATAGAATAAGGGGGCTAGATTTCTTGTGGCAAGTGGGATGGAGTAGGGAACAATTCCACAGCCCTTCTAAAATCTTAACCTCCAGGTACTAATACCTTTATCAGCCCAAAGAGGCTTGACCACTATGAACAGACAAGAAAAGGATGAAACAAAATATATAAGGGATCCAAACAACAGCACAGACACTTACCTTAAACATACGAGGCATTTCCTTTCTCCTTGCAGGAACAAAATCAGAGGGCCAGACTGAACTGACAGAAAACGCTCCATCCCTGAAGGAAAAGCAAGACTCTGGGAGTGAGTAGAATTGCCTGAAAGTGCATAAAATGGTATATAAATGTAATCCTCAAACTTAATTTCCCTAAATTTTAACATTCTTTTTTGTAGGAACTGACAGTGATCAGAATATTGTAACAGCAGTTCTCAGCCAGTTACATATTATCAGAAAATCCAAGTTAACTCTGGGCTGTTGATGGAGGAGTCAACTCCCTGTGAGCTAAGAAAGGAGCACATGTCTGACTGCAAAGCCATTGGCCCTAGAGCCTGGGCCATATGCCCTCAGATCAGCTTGCTTGTGTGTTTTGTCAATGTTACTGAGATACACTTGGCATGTAATAAACTACACGTATTTAAAGTAGACAGTTAGATAAGTTTTGATTTATGTATACACCTGTGAGACCACCACCCCAATGGAGATAATGAATGTACCCATCACCCCCAAGTTTCTTGGAACAGCTGTGTAACCCTTACCCGTCTCCTTCCTTGGAACTCTTCCTCGTCCCCCACTGATCTGCTTCCTGTCACTCTAGATTAATTTGCATTTTCTAGCACCTTATAAAAATGGGAAGGTACACTATATATTCTGTCTGACTTTTTCTTAGCATAATAATTTTGAGTGCATTACTGTTGCTGCGTGGATTAATACTTCATTTCTATTTATTGATGAATAATATTTCATTGTATGGATATGCCACAGTGTATCCATTCACCCATTAGTGAACATTTGGCTTATTTCAAGTTAGGGGTGTTTTAAATAAAGGTGTTATGTATGTTCATGTCTGTCTTTGTGGACATATGTGTTCTCCTGTGGAAATACCTAGGAGCAGAATGACTAGATTATATATTCAGTTCAGTTCAGTTGCTCAGTCGAGTCTGACTCTTTGCAACCCCATGGACTGCAACATGCCAGGCCTCCTGTCCATCACCAACTCCCAGAGTTTATTCAAACTCATGTTGGTTGAGTCAGTGATGCCATCCAACCATCTCATCCTCTGTTGTCCCCTTCTCCTCTCACCTTCAATCTTTCCCAGTATCAGGGTCTTTTCAAATGAGTCAGTTCTTCACATCAGGTGGCCAAAGTATCNAAGACTCTTGAGAGTCCCTTGGACTGCAAGGAGATCCAACCAGTCCATCCCAAAGGAAATCAGTCCTGAATATTCATTCGGCCCTGATGATGAAGCTGAAACTCCAATACTTTGGCCACTTGATGCAAAGAACTGACTCATTTGAAAAGACTCTGATGCTGGGAAAGATTGAAGGTGAGAGGAGAAGGGGATGACAGAGGATAAGTTGGTTGGATGGCATCACTGACTCAGTGGACATGAGTGAATAAACTCTGGGAGTTGGTGAAGGACAGGACAATGTGGCATGCTGCAGTCCATGGGGTCGCAAAAAGTCGGACATAACTGCGAAATTGAAGTGAACTGAAATGAAGTGTATATGTATCTTCCAGTTTATCCCTCTCCCCACTTACCTCCCAGTGACCATAAGTTTATTTTCTACATCTGTAACTCTATTTCTGTTAGTAGATAAGTTCATCTATAGCTTTTTTCTAGAGTCCACATATAAGTGATATCATATGATATTTATCTTTCTTGTCTGACTACTTAACTCAGTAAAACAATCTCTAGGACCATCTATGTTGCTGCAAATGGCATGATGTCATCTTTTTCATGGTTGAGTAAGTAATATTCCATTCTATATGTGTACCACAATTTCTTCATCCACTCCTCTGTTGATGGATATCTAGGTTGCTTCTATGTCTTGAGGGTCCCTTAGTCTGCAAAGAGATCCAACCAATCCATTCTGAAGGAGATAGGCCCTGGGATTTCTTTGGAAGGAATGATGCTAAAGCTGAAGCTCCAGTACTTTGGCCACCTGATGCGAAGAGTTGACTCATTGGAAAAGACTCTGATGCTGGGAGGGATTGGGGGCAGGAGGAGAAAGGGACGACAGAGGATGAGATGGCTGGATGGTATCACTGACTTGATGGGCATGAGTCTGAGTGAACTCCAGGAGTTGGTGATGGACAGGGAGGCCTGCGATTCATGAGGTCGCAAAGAGTCGGACACGACTGAGCGACTGAACTGAACTGAACTCTATGTCTTGGCTATTGTAAATAGTGCTGCTGGAAACATTGGAGTGCATGTATCTTTTCAAATTAGAATTTTCTCTGGATATATGCCCAGGAGTCCATAGTGCTAAAGCTATGGTTTTATCAATAGTCATGCACAGATGGAAGAGCTGGACCATAAAGAAGGCTGAGTGCCAAAGAACTCAGGTTTTTGCATTGTGGTGCTGGAGAAGACTCTTGAGAGTTACTTGGACTGCAAGGAGATCAAACAAGTGAATCCTAAAAGATATCAACCCTGAATGTTCGTTGGAAGGACGGACGCTGAAGCTCCAATCCTTTGACCACCTGATGCAAAGAGCTGACTCACTGGAGAAGACCCTAATGCTGGGAAAGATGAAAGGCAGGAAGAGGAGGGGGTGACAGAGGATGAGATGGTTGGATGGCATCATTGACTCAGTGGACATTAGTTTAAGCAAGCTCCAGGAGAGAGTGAAGGACAGGAAAGCCTGGCATGCTGTAGTCTATGGGGTCTCAGAGTTGGACACAACTTAGTGACTAACCACCAACAACAATATGCCCAGGAGTGGGATTCCTGGATCATATGGTTGCTCTATTTTTAGTTTTTAGAGGAACCTCCATACTTTTCTCTCCATACTGTTGTTTCCAGCAGTGTATAAGGGTTCCCTTCTCTCCATACCCTCTCCAGCATTTATTGTTTGCAGATTTTTCTGTGATGGCCATTCTGACTGGTGTGAGGTGATACCTTATTGTAATTCTGATTTGCTTTTCTCTAATCATTAGTGATGTTGAGCATCTTTTTACATCCTTTTAAACCATCTATATGTCTTCTTTGGAGAAATGTCTCTTTAGATCTTCTGTCTATTTTCTGATTGGGTATATTTTAGAGATTAATCCTTTGGTTGCTTCACTTACAAATATTTTCTCCCATTTTGAAGGTTGTCTTTTCTTTTGTTTATGGCTTCCTTTGCTATGGAAAATCTTCACAGTTTAATTAGGTCTAATTTGTTTATTGTTTTTATTTTCATTAGTGTACTCTAGGAGTTGGAGTAAAGCTTGTCAGTTTCTACAAAAGGAATTAAGAAGCTTACTGGGATTTTGATTAAGACTATGTGAAACTATAGATCAACTTTGGGGACACTCAAATTTTTTTAAATACTGAGTTTTTCAATGCATGAACACAGTGTCTCTCTCCATTCATTTAAGTCTTCATTAATTTCTCTCATCAATATTTTATAGTTTTCAGTATACAAGTCTTACATAGAATTTACCAGATTTATTTCTAAGTATTTAATATTTTGATGTTATTGCAAATGGTATTACTTATTTTTGATGTCTAATTCTTTATTGCTAGTATAAAGAAGTGCAATTTATTTTAGTATATTGATCAAGGATCCTGTAAACTTGATAAGTTCCTTTATCAGTTCTAAAAGTATTTTTTAGACCACAATGAATTTTCTGCATAGATACTTGATCTCATCATTCTTAGTTAACACTATATTGGATATCTAAACCAGGGAAGAGAAAACTACAAAATACATCCAGGTTGGAGAGAAGGAAGGAAAATTATTCATAGACAAAATAAGTATCTATGCAGAAATTATTTTGTCTGTGAATAATTTTCCTTCCTTCTTTCCAACCTGGATGTATTTTGTAGTTTTTTCTTCCCTGGCTTAGATATCCAATACAGTGTTAACTAAGAGTGGTGAGATCAAATATCTTTATCTTTTTCCTGATCTTAGGGAGAAAGTATTCACTCTTTTGCCGCTAATTATGATGTTAGCTGTGAGATTTTCATAGGTGTCCTTTATCAGGATGAAGAAAGTCCCTTCTAAGTGTCCATCAAGAATATATAAACACATTTCATCAGATGTCTTTATTGTATCTGTTGACATGATTGTTTCCATTTGTTTATATGATAAAATACATTAATTTTTAAATGTAAACCAGCCTTCCTGAGATACACTACATTTGCTCCAGATGCAAAATAATTCTTACATAATATTGAATTCTACTTACTAACATTTTGTAGCTTTCCTCACATGCATTTGCTGATCAATATCTTGCTGAATCAAGCCAGATCCTCTGTGAGGCCTTGCAGAGCAAGTGCGTGACCACAGTCAATCCTTATTCCTCTCCCTCCCCTCTCCCTCTGTCTCTCTCTCTCCTTCTTTCTCGTCTCTGATACTCTGTCCTGCCAACTCAGGACTCTGGGCCCCTCTGGATTCTCAGTTATATCACTTCAATACAGGAAGTTCACCGGAGTTTGCCTGGAATTCCCATTTTATGTATTGGAAACTCTCATAAGGCAGTAACCTAGGGCAAGTATAGAGCTCACCTCACTTGTTTCCCTTCATTGTCTGATGTTTAGCATCTTAAATCATTTTTTTCTGGTTGTTTCAGAGGAAAGGTTAAATAAAGTAGAAGTCTGTTGGACCTAGCTCACTTGATAATTTTCGACTTCTGCCACATTTTAAACAAACTCATTTCCTTCCCCTAATGCTATCATCCTCCGTCTTGGACACCTGACATCCATCAATGTGACCCTCAGTTTTTCAGTCTTGATGACTTAAAAACCTCAGTACCATCTGGTATTGTTACTCTTTTCTTCATCTTTCCTTTTTCTGCCACTCACCGTGTCCCATGAGGTAACTTCAGTAATATTTCCTGTACCCATTTTTCTTTGCTAATTCCTGCAGCCACCATTTTAATGCAGACTCTCATCTGATCTGAAGGATGGACAGTTGCAGACTGGACTTCTTGGCTCCCTCACTGCTTCCATTTTCTCTGTGCCCAGCATCAAACACACACACACACTCCTAAACTAACTTTTCATTAAAAATCTACTTCCAGACTAACCTTACTAAAGTCATCTTCAAGATTATCTTCTTTCCTGTATCAGTTATTCAATATATTACCAAATTTCTGACAAAGCTATTAGCTGAGGTAAAGAATGTAGAAAAGTGCTTGTTGCTAAGGAATCAAAATAAGATAGAATGAATACACAGACCCACAGAATCTGTGATAAGCATAAAATTCAGGCTGAGCAAGCATACAGCCATCATAGTACAGGTTACACCTGGTAAAGTAGTATAAAGTAATAATATGAGCAAATTACTCATTACCTGAACCATAGGAAGTGAAGGGACCACCCAGGGAGTGTGCAGAAAAGGAAAGAAAGAAGGCCAAGGGCAGATGCTCTGAGATACTAAGAGGAAAGTGTAGAGGAGCCAAAAAGTTTCAGAAAAGTTAGGGAAAGCAGAGAACATATTGCATTTTCCTGAATAGGATACACTTGCTATAATTTCACTGATTCAGTATTTTTTATTAAGCATTTAAACAGTGTCTGGAGTGAAGTCAAAAACGGCAAAGTAAGGGTCTCTGAATGTTTTATTCTTCATAGAAAAGAATGAGAAAACTATCAAAATTCATCAGAAACAAACTTTACAGAACTTTAAATTAACCAAGTTTTGTGGCAACCTGAGAAGAATTAAGTTTTTAGAAAAACAACTGAACCTTGGTAAGAATTATGAGCTTTGTGGTAGTTTAACTTGCCCTACTGCTATGCTCTATTTCCAGCTCCTCAGTAGACTTGAAAAATGGAAGTCTGTGTTCACAGTACATCCTAGAAGCCACTAGACACCTAAGGAAGCTGGAAAGAGGAGAAAGAGGGAGAAAGGAGTTGGTGTATGACTTGATTCAGAGCTCCCCATGGGAAAGGTCTATTTCCCAAGGGACACTTAAAGAAAACAATTTCATACAAGTATTTTAACTGCATAGCTGCCTACCCAGTACTTAGCAGTCAGACAAGAATTATATATTAACCAAAAATCTTAAAAGGAAAAGACAGAAACTGAGATATCCAATGGACTTCCCTTGTGGCTCAGATAGTAAAGCGTCTGACTACAATGTGGGAGACCTGGGTTCAACCCCTGGGTCGGGAAGATCTCCTGGAGAAGGAAATGGTAACCCACTCCAGTATTCTTACCTGGAAAATCCCATGGAGCGAGAAGCCTGGTAGGCTACAGATAACTGAGATATCCATAAGGGTTCTGAAAAGCTCTGACATATTATTAAGAATCTTGATCATCACGCACACGCATAGAACTGTGAAAATACTTGGGGTTATGTATATGCTCCAGAAAGACCAGAGAAGGACATACGTTCTCACCACTGACATTGGATGGGTATATAAATGGTTTCCGTCAGACTTTGGAGGCTTTCAGCCATTATTTCTTACAATGTTCTTGAGCGTTTGCACAAGAAGAAAGTGTTGTAAACTGCCTGGCAGAGTTTTGAAGAAGTGCTCCCATTTGCACACAGAGCCCTTCAGCAAAGTCTAGGAGATTCATTGGTTCCAAATGTTTAAAGAAATCTCTGCAAAATCATTAGCTGACTACTAAGTTAACAAAGGGGAAACTTCAATAACCATATATGACTAAGAATAAAGACTTTACAGATTAGTTGAAGCACAAAAGTATGACCAATACACAAGGAAAAAGAGCATCTCTGAGGAATGCCAGATGTTGGACTTACCAAACAATGAATCAGCTATTTTAAATACATTTGAAGACCTAAATGAATCCATGCCTAAAGAAATAACTAAAAGTATGATAATGATGACTCAACAAACAGGCAATATAAGTAAGGAAATATAAATTATAGAATAGAGCCAGACAGAAATTCTGAGGTTGAAGAGTACAATAATTGAAATGAAAAATTTACCAGAAGGGCTAAACAACAGATCTGAGCAGGCAGAAAGGAGAACCATTGAATTTGAAGATAGGACAAATAATACTATCCAATCTGAGGAAAAGAAAGAAAAAGGAATGAAGAAAAATGAACAGAGCATCAGCGTCCTTTGGGAAACCTAAAGAATGCTAAAACACGTTTAATAGAAGTTCCAGAAGGAAAGGCGAGAAGATGGGGTAGAAAAAAATAATTCAGTGAAAATCTCAAATCAACTTATAATCTAAATTCCCATCTTAAGAAACTAGGAAAAGAAGAGCAAACTAAACTCAGATCAAACAGAATGAAGGAGATATAAATTTCCGGGTGGAAATTTATAAAACAGATAGTAGAAAAATAAGAGAAAATGAAGAAAACCAAACAAAATTGACAGAGTTTTAGTTAAACAACCAAGAAAAAGTCAGAGAAACCTCAAATTACTAAACTCAAAAATAAAGTAGGAAAGAAAAATAAAATAGTTACATTACTTCTGATCTTCCAGAAGTTAAAAGGAAGCATAAGGAAATACTATGAATAAGTTTATGCCCACCCCCCAAATTAAACACTTCTAACCTAAATGGAAACACAAGTATCCTTAACCAGGAAACTTTCACAAGGCACTGGTCCAACCCCACTGAAGGAGAGCAGACTCTAAAATTAAGAGGAGTGAAAAGAAGTGAAGACAACATTAAGTGCACCAACATCTGAATGATAAGAATCTCAGAAAAAGAGGGGGGGGGGGAAGGTATGAGAAAACATTTGCAGAAATTATAGTCAAAAACTTCCTAACAAGGGAATGGAAATAGCCACCCAAGTGCAGAAAGCCAAGAGAGTCCCATACAGGATAAGAGAGAAGCATGACAAGAAACATATGAATCAAACTAACAAAAATTAAAAGCACAGGAAAAAAAATTGAAAGCATCAAGGGAAAAGCAACAAATAACATATCAGAGGATCCCTATAAGGCTGACAGCTGATCTTTCAACAGAAACTCTGCAGGCCAAAAGCGGGTAGCAGGATAACTTAAAGTGATGAAAGGAAAAAAAAAAAAAAACTTACTACCAAGATTACTTTAAGCAACAAGGATCTCATTCAGATTCAAAGTGAAAGTGAAAGTGAAGTCACTCAGCCATGTCCCACTCTGTGACCCCATGGCCTGTAGCCTTCCAGGCTTCTCGTCCCATGGGATTTTCCAGGTAAGAATACTGGAGTGGGTTACCATTTCCTTCTCCAGGAGATCTTCCCGACCCAGGGATTGAACCCAGGTCTCCCACATTGTAGGCAGACGCTTTACTGTCTGAGCCACCAGGGAAGTCCATGGTGAATTCAGATTCAAAGGAGAAATCAAAAGCTTTACAGACAAGCAAAAGTTAAGAGAATTCAGCACCACCAAATCAGCTTTACAACAAACGCAAAAGAAACTTTAGACAGATAACACAAGAGAAGGAAAAGGCCTACAAAAACAAACCAAAAACAATAACATAANCATGGTGAATTCAGATTCAAAGGAGAAATCAAAAGCTTTACAGACAAGCAAAAGTTAAGAGAATTCAGCACCACCAAATCAGCTTTACAACAAACGCAAAAGAAACTTTAGACAGATAACACAAGAGAAGGAAAAGGCCTACAAAAACAAACCAAAAACAATAACATAAATGATAATGGGATCATACATATCAAAAATTACCTTAAATGTAAATATATTAAATGTTCCAGAAAAAAGATATTGATTGGCTGAATGGATACAAAAACAAGACTCCTCTATAGGCTGCAAGGGACACTTTTCAGACTTAGGGACACATTCTGACTGAAAATGAGAGGCTGGCAAAATATATTCCATGTAAATTGAAATCGAAAGAAAGCAGTAGTGATGCTTTCTTATTTCAGTTAGAACTGTTTAATTGGGGGGGTGGGCATAAACTTATGCATAAACTTGAAACTTATTCAAAGCTCACATCAGATAAAATAGATTTTTAAATAAAGACTAGACAAGAAAAGACAGTACATAATGATCAATGGATCAATCCAAGAAGGAGATATAATAGTTGCAACAATTATAAATGTATATGCATCCAACATAGAAGCTCATCAAATCAATACGTAAGGCAAATGCTAACAACAATTAAGGGAAATTGGCAGTTAATTTGGCAATTATTGCAGGAGACTTTAACACCCCATCCACACCAATGGACAGATCATCCAGACAGAAAATGAGTGATATATTGGGACATTTGTACCTAATTGATATTTACAGAGCATTCCATCCAAAAATAGCAAATTTCACCTTTTTCTAAAGTACATGTGGAATATTCTCAATGATAGATCACAAATCAAGCATTGGTAAATTTTTAAAAATTGAAATTATTTCAAGTATAATTATCTCAGGGAAAAAAACTATAAAAAACACAAACACATGGAGGCTAAATCATATGCTTCTGAAGAACCAAGATGTCACTAAAGAAACCAAAGANGTTGTATTTCCTTTCCTGCTCTACACATGTGCTGTTCTGTGCTAAGTCACTTCAGTCGTGTCTGACTCTTTGTGACCCCGTGGACTGTAGCCCACCAGGCTCCTCTGTCCATGGGATTCTCCAGATAAGAATATTGGAGTGAGTTGCCATGCCCTCCTCCAGGGGATCTTCCCGACCCAGGGATCAAACCTGCAGCTCCTCCATTGCAGGCAGATTCTTTACTGCTGAGCTAACTGGGAAGCCCCACTATAAACACATGCAAACATAATAAGAAAATAGACTNCACCAGGCTCCTCTGTCCATGGGATTCTCCAGATAAGAATATTGGAGTGAGTTGCCATGCCCTCCTCCAGGGGATCTTCCCGACCCAGGGATCAAACCTGCAGCTCCTCCATTGCAGGCAGATTCTTTACTGCTGAGCTAACTGGGAAGCCCCACTATAAACACATGCAAACATAATAAGAAAATAAACTTCTGACTACAAAAAGAAAAAACTTCTTACAAATATTACACAGTTATAATCCACATCTAAGAGGTAATGATGCAAACTTTAGGTAAAAATCTTTTTTAAAGTCTTCACGGCAATGGTGAAAATTGGGAACTTAAGTTAAGTTGTGACAACACTACTTAAAAGAATATCAGAAACCATTTTTATTCCAGATCTTGTTTTGATAAAAAAAACATTCTCCCTTTCAAAGCTTACCTCATGTCAATTACTTGACTCGCTACAACATTGGGTTTTGANTTCTGACTACAAAAAGAAAAAACTTCTTACAAATATTACACAGTTATAATCCACATCTAAGAGGTAATGGTGCAAACTTTAGGTAAAAATCTTTTTTAAAGTCTTCGCGGCAATGGTGAAAATTGGGAACTTAAGTAAAGTTGTGACAACACTACTCAAAAGAATATCAGAAACCACTTTTATTCCAGATCTTGTTTTGATAAAAAAACATTCTCCCTTTCAAAGCTTACCTCATGTCAATTACTTGACTCGCTACAACATTGGGTTTTGAGTCTTCTTCATTCATATCATATAGGAAGAGTTTGAAGTCACAAACTACGGCCAATGCCCTCTGCCATCCTTTTTTCATGCCTGCTTTCTTTGGAATCTTTAGTTTTTATTTTTCAAGAAACAAATAAAAGCAATCTAAGCTGAAACATCAAACACTACACAATTATTACATATAAAATTAAAACAATGCAAATGTGTTACAAACACTTTTCTTGTTAAAAGATTGGAACCCAATGACATAACATGATTGAAATTTAAAAGCAAGGCAATTCTTTTGATTACTGAATAATTCATGTGTGTGAAAAATATATTAATACTATTTCAATTAACACAAGTAATTCATTCAAATAACAGTCACAGCTTTGCCTCTAAGCTAACATTAAATTCAAGTTTGGTAAAATCCAAAATCACCAAAATCACCTCAGATTTTAAAAATTTCTCACGAAGATTTTTTTCACTTTTAATCTCGTAAGTTATTATTGCTGACTGGAAGTCAAAGTTGTATCATTAGGACAGATTTTAGCATTTGTTCATTGCAAAGTAACGTCTAAACAGAAAACTTCAGGAAATTTGAAAATATCCTATTGGGGGCAGCTATACTTAGTTTTGAAATCATATTCTTAGGATGCAAAAAATATTTTCAATTTAATATAATTAATATTGTATAACATATCATAGATATTTCTGACAAATATTGTACATGCATTTTGAAAAGTGATTAATAAACTCTTTAAGAGTTCATGGGGACCCAGAACAATGCCACTTACCCAGACATGGCCTTNATATTCTTAGGATGCAAAAAATATTTTCAATTTAATATAATTAATATTGTATAACATATCATAGATATTTCTGACAAATATTGTACATGCATTTTGAAAAGTGATTAATAAACTCTTTAAGAGTTCATAGGGACCCAGAACAATGCCACTTACCCAGACATGGCCTTCATAGGCTGTTCCCAAGCCTTTCTGTGGGTCTAGACAGAAGGCACCTTTCTTCTGATGAAAAGGCACCGGACAAGCTCTTGGAGCTTTTTCTACACAGGCTGTGTGACATGAGAACCCACATGCTTTTTGAAGGAAACAGAGAGATATGATTGTAGGGGGTAAAATGGGTTGACTCCCTCAACCCCCACTGCAATTCTGTCTACTCTATCCTAGAGATCAAAATGCTAAAAACTGCCTGTCCCAGACTCCCTTGGAACTAAGTTTTGGACCTGACGTAAGTTCTGCTGGTAAGATAACCTTCTGTGAGACTCTGAATTGAGTCAAGCTAGGAGAGCTGCAAAACGCAGCACATCGACTTTACTGGCTTGGATATTGCCAGGGAGTGACAGCTGCAGGAACGGCTTCTGAATTTGATGGGAGCTCTCTTAACTCTGCAGCAGCAGGGTGTTTCTTGACACTGGCAGACGTTGCAGGTTTTGAGGGTGCAGCGGTAGTGGCAGCTTCCAGTTCACCATCTTCCTGTGACACTGGTGGGAGCTGGTCCAGGCTCAGCAGAGACTGAGAGATGCTAGCAGCAGGAAATGCTCTGGGAGCTCAGCTCAGAAGCTGCCTCTGCTGCCCTAGGAGGATTGCGTGGGCACATAATTCCCCATGCAAAGTCCCACTTTGTTTAATATGCTGGGATGCACTTATGGTTAAGGCATCTCTGATTGTCATAGTGCTGAGGACAGGAAAGCCGTCCTACTCCGCACCGTGTGTTCCTGAGTGGGCACTCGAGAGACGGGCTATTAATACAGAGTCTGTTCCCTAGGAAGAGGTATGAGGTGTCTGTGCGGCACTGTGATATACTGTTTGATACTTCCAAAACTATATTTCTTTCTTTCAATGATGTCATAATAAATTCAATGAGTCAAATAAAAGGATTACAACTCAAGGCTAGCATTCTATTTTCCTGTCACATAAGCTGGTGAAGGTGGTCCTCACATTCTACTATTGCTATAAAGAACAAAATTTATCTAAACACATTTTCCTAATAACTGTGGCCCTGCCTGAAAACTACACAGCACACCTCCCTGGGGTGCTTTCACGTGGGCTGTGAGGGTAGGAGGCTCTTTGGAGCTGCACAGTGCAGAGGTCTCTCCAGAAGCCCCCATATGAAATAGATTCAGAGGGATTTTTAGTAACGCAATCAGTTCACTGTCATGCTTCCACAATTCAAAGAGAACGAAATTTCTGACTGAATGCTTGTGTTCCTTCATAAATGATATATCGAAATCGTAATCTCCACGTGATGGTGTTTGGAGATGGGGTCCGTGTGAGGACATGGGAGCGGAGCCCTCAAGAATGGGATCAGCGCCGTTACAAAAAAGACCACACAGAGCTCCCTGTCTCCTCCACCAGCTGAAGACACAGCAAGCAGGCAGCCATCTGCAGCCTGCAAGAAGGCCTCCCCAGGACTGGGCCATACTGACATTCTGATCTGAGACTTCCAGCCAGTGAGGAACATATGACTGTGTTTGGAAGTCACCCAGTCTCTGTACTTTGTTATGACACTGAGTTGACTAAAACACTTAGACACAAGTATTATGAGTCTGACTCCATGTATCCCTTTCTCAGATCTCACCGTCACAGGTGCAGCCTTGTCTTATCAAACCCACCATCAGAGATGTGCACTGGTGACACTTGGTGGGAGCAGTAAAGGACGTGAGGAAAAACCGGTGGGCCTTATGCTATAAAACAAAGAGACCAAACGCACATTGGCTGTTAAACAACTTTGAACAGGTGACTCTGGTGATTCCTTCAACCCCTCCTGCCCCAAACAAAGAAAAGCAGCTCTCCCTTTTCTCACCAGCATTTCAGATTCTCGCCCCTAAGTACTTCATAATTGGAAAATTCTGATTTGAAAAAATATCAAGAAAGGGAGTATGGAGGAGGAGAAGAAGAAAGAGAACTATTTAAGTGGTGATCTATTTGGAAATAGCAAGAAAGCCTGACTTTTATTTTAGCTGATATGCTCCAAACATTTAAAAAATTATAGACTGAAAAATTCTTCAAATCATTCCTTTATAAAAAATGGAGTCAAAATTGCCTATGTATACATATTTTTATCAAGGAGGGGTAGCAAAAATAATATGGTTTGTAAAACCTTCTTTAGAAGAAAGAGTAATTTCAAAATTTTATCTCTACAGCAAACTATGTGTTTCATTTTCTACTATCAATAAAAAAAAATGTGCTCCAGGAAATGGAACACTCCTATTAAGTTAAGCAAGACCTATTATACCTTAAAGACAGAAGGCACCCTGAAATTTCTCACTGAAACCCCAATAACTAAAACTGTAGATGTTTTCACAGAATTATCAAGTTGACAACTCACTATAGATTTTCCATTTCTGTATCACGTCTTTCTGACCTGAAATTACTTTCATAAAATAGCAATATGCATAACAAAATTATAACAAAATCTGGTTTTCCTAAACACTATTTGGCCAATTTTCTCATCTTCCTTTGTCTGTTTCCTAATCTGTGAGGGGGACAGACTTGCACTCCCTGCCATGTGCCATGGGTAGTGTGCGTACAGGGGCCACCTGCTCTTTCTCAGATGATCAATTTATTCCTCTCTTTAGCACTGCAAGTCACCCCTGCCTCCTGAAGAATCTGGTGTCTCTAGTTCCTGAATCCTCCTAGATGTGCAAAATCTTAATTATCTTGTGACTTAGCAAGACCTTTCTAAGCCTTTGACATTCAGATTTTTCAGCCTTCCTAGTCTCTCACTCAGGTTCTTCCATCTTCCAAAATTACATTGACTTATTTGTCTACTTTCTCTCTCTNAGCACTGCAAGTCACCCCTGCCTCCTGAAGAATCTGGTGTCTCTAGTTCCTGAATCCTCCTAGATGTGCAAAATCTTAATTATCTTGTGACTTAGCAAGACCTTTCTAAGCCTTTGACATTCAGATTTTTCAGCCTTCCTAGTCTCTCACTCAGGTTCTTCCATCTTCCAAAATTACATTGACTTATTTGTCTACTTTCTCTCTCTCTTTGGGTGGGTTAGTAAGTTTCATTAGAAAGCAAAAAAAAAAAAAAAAAGAAAATATGAATCTGCTATGTTTAACCAGAAGTCTCCAAGGAAAATGAGAAGGAAGGAAGGGAAAAGAAGGTAAGGTAAGGGGTACGTTAGAGACCAAAACCAACTTGTCATTTTTCAAAGGCTTGCTAAATTTATAACTAAATCAAGTATACCTTTGTTGGAAAGAGGATTCTACTATGACATTCCTTTCTCTTTATTGTTGGTGTGTGGACTGGAAGGTGAGCAGAATCTGTGATCTGAAACAAAGAGACAAAAATAAAGATAGGTAAGTCACCCATATCACCAAAATTATAAGAATTAAATTATTTATCAAGTAAAGCAAAAGAATTATATTTGCTATACAAAAAGACAGTAAAAATAAAATTCTCAGAGGGCAAAATATATACTTTAAGTACTTTAAATCTATGCTTTTAGCTTCTATAAAAAAGATACTTATTTCATATACTTTATTTCAATTTGGCTATTTTAAAATGTGTGTCATAACATGTAGACTACATTAAAGAAGAATTTTATTTTTGGGCTGAACCCTGCAGCATGTGGAACTTCCTCTAGCAGGTATTGAACATATGACAACCACAGTGGAAGCATGGAGTCTTAACCATTGGGCTACCTGGGAAGTCCTAAAGAAGAATAGTAATCCTACACATACTTGAAATATAATTTTAACACGTAGATACATGATCAGAATCTTCAAAATATTTTTGAACTACTAGTTTTTTAAATGTAGAAGTAATTTATGATTTGAAATCTGTAGAAATATACGAAAACAATTATAGAGGGTTCAGTAAGATCATGTGAATACTAATAATCCAAAAATAGGCTCAGATAATTTAGATTACGTATCTTAAACAGACTTCAAAATCATATAAAATACAGCTGTCTATAAGGTAAAGCCAATGAACGCTCAAACTACTGCACAGTTGCACTCACCTCACACGCTAGTAAAGTAATGCTCAAAATTCTACAAGCCAGGCTTCAGCAATACGTGAACTGTGAACTTCCAGATGTTCAAGTTGATCTTAGAAAAGGCAGAGGAATCAGAGAGCAAATTGCCAACATCCTCTAGATTATTGAAAAAGCAAGAGAGTTCCAGAAAAACNGCTATTCTTTGGAACTCTGCATTCAAATGCTTATATCTTTCCTTTTCTCTTTTGCTTTTTGCTTCTCTTTTATTCACAGCTATTTGTAAGATCTCCCCAGACAGGCATTTTGCTTTTTCGCATTTCTTTTCCATGGGGATGGTCTTGATCCCTGTCTTCTGTACAATGTCACGAAATTCCATCCATAGTTCATCAGACATTCTTTCTATCAGATCTAGACCCTTAAATCTATTTCTCACTTCCACTGTATAATCATAAGGGCCATCATGGTCAACAAAAGAGTCCAAAATGCAGCATTTGGATGTAATCTCAAAAAGGATGGAATGATCTCTGNACAATGTCACGAAATTCCATCCATAGTTCATCAGACATTCTTTCTATCAGATCTAGACCCTTAAATCTATTTCTCACTTCCACTGTATAATCATAAGGGCCATCATGGTCAACAAAAGAGTCCAAAATGCAGCATTTGGATGTAATCTCAAAAAGGATGGAATGATCTCTGTTCATTTCCAAGGCATAGCATTCAATATCACAGTAATCCAAGCCTATCCTTCAACCAGTAATGCTGAAGAAGCTGATGTTGAACAGTTCTATGAAGACCTACAAGATCTTTTGGAACTAACACCCCCCCCCCAAAAAAAAAAAATGTCCTTTTCATTATAGGGGACTGGAATACAAGAGTAGGAAGTCAAGAAACACCTGGAGTAACAGGCCAATTTGGCCATGGAGTATGGAATGAAGCAGGGCAAAGGCTAATATAGTTTTTCCAAGAGAACTGGTCATAGCAAACACCCTCTTCCAACAACACACGAGAAGACTCTATACATGGACATCACCAGATGGGCAACACTGAAATCAGATTGATTATATTCTTTGCAGCCAAAGATGGAGAAGCTCTATACAATTAGCAAAGACAAGACCAGGAGCTGACTGTGGCTCAGATCATGAACTCCTTATTGCCAAATTCAGACTTAAATTGAAGAAAGTGGGGAAAACCACTAGACCATTCAGGCATGACCTAAATCAAATCCCTTATGATTATACAATGGAAGTGAGAAATAGATTTAAGGGACTAGATCTGATTGACAGAGGGCCTGATGAACTGGTCCTGTCACTTCATGGCAAATAGATGGGGAAACAGTGGAAACAGTGGCTGAGTTTATTTTGAGGGGCTCCAAAATCACTGCAGATGGTGACTGCAGTGATCAAATTAAAAGACGCTTGCTCCTTGGAAGAAAAATTATGACCAACCTTGACACCATATTAAAAAACAGAGACATTACTTTGCCAACAGAGGTCCCTCTAGTCAAAGCTATGATTTTCCAGTAGTCATCTATGGTTACGAGAGTTGGACTATAAAGAAAGCTGAGCACTGAAGACTTGATGCTTTTGAACTGTGGTGTTGGAGAAGACTCTTGAGAATCTCTTTACTGCAAGGAAATCCAACCAGTCCATCCTAAAAGATATCAGTCCTGAATATTCACTGGAAGGACTGATGCTGAAGTTGAAACTCCAATACTTTGGCCACCTGATATGAAGAGCTGACTCATTTGAAAAGACCCTGATGCTGGAAAAGACTGAAGGAAGGAGGAGAAGCAGACGACAGAGGATGAGATGGTTGGATGGCATCACCAACTCAGTGGACATGAGTTTGAGTACAGGAGTTGGCGATGGACCAGGAGGCCTGGCGTGCTGCAAGTCCATGGGGTCGCAAAGAGTCAGACACGACTGAGCAACTGATCTGAACTGAACTGAAGACGGTTGCTTCCAAGCCTGGGCAGTTATAATAAAGTTTCTAAATATACCCATGTACAGCATTTTGTGTGGAGATAAGTTTTCCTTTCATTTTAATAATACCAAGGTACATTATTACAGGACTGTATTAAAAGAGTGTTTAATTTTGTAAGAAGTAGCTAAACTCTCTTCCAAAGTAGCTGAGCCATTTTGCATTTGCACCAGCAATGAACGAGAGTTCCTACTGCTCTACATTTTGCCAGCACTTGATGTTATCCGTGTCCCAGATTTTGATGTGTAGAGGTATCTCATCGTTTTAACTTGTATTTTTGATGACATACATACAGACATCTTTTCCTGTTCTTATTTGCAATCTATGTATCTTCTTTTTATTGAGGTCTCTGTTTAGTCTTTGACTCATTTTAATCAAGTTTTTTTGTTTTCTTATGTGTTTCTTCTTGAATTTTAACAGTTTTTGTATATTTTGGATGACAGGTTTTTTTAATCATATTTGCCTTTTGCAAATATTTTCTCCCTGTCTGTGGCTAGTCTTCTTAGTATCTTTTACAGAGCAAAAGTTTTTAATTTTAATGAAGTACAATTTATCAAAAATTTATTTTGTGGCTCTTGCTTTTGATTTTATATTTAAGAAGGTTGCTGAGACTAATGCAAGGTTGCTGAGACTTTCACCTATGTTATACTTTTGCATTTTAAATGTAGGCTTATGATCCACTTTGAATTAATTCTTTGGAGAGTGTAAGGTCTGTGTCCAAGATTTATATTTTTTGCATGTGCAAGTCCAGCTCTTCAAGCACCATTTGTTGGAGAGACTATCTTTGTTCCTCTGTATGGTTCTCGGCATTTTATTATATTTCATTGGTCTATTTGTCCATTCTTTTGCCTTAAAAACAATTTAAATTCTGACACACACAATAACATGGATGAAATATGAAGATACAATGCCAAGTGAAATTAGCCAGACAAAAAGGGGCATATATTATATGACTCTGCTGCTAAGTCACATCAGTCATGTCCGACTCTGTGCAACCTCATAGACGGCGGCCCACCAGGCTCCCGTCCCTGGAACTCTCCAGGCAAAAATAATGGAGTGGGTTGCCATTTCCTTCTCCATATGACTCTACTTATATAAAATATATAGAATAGGCAAATTCATAGAGATGCAAATTAGATGAGAGTTTACCAGGGACTGAGGGGAAAGGAAATGTCAAGTGATGGTTTAATGAGGATAAAACTTCTGTTTGTGGAGATGGAAAATTTTGAGAAATAAATACTGTAATAGTTACATTTGCAGAACACTGTGAAAGTAATTTATTCCACTGAACTCTACACTTTAAAATGAATGAATGGAATATTTTATATTATGCCAATTTTTTTGGTGTTGTTCACTAAGTTGTGTCCAACTCATTTGTGACCCCATGGACTGTAGCCTGCCAAGCTCCTCTATCCATGGGACTCCCCAGGCAAAAATACCAGAACGGGTTGCCATTTTCTTCTCCAGGAGATCTTTTGGATCCAGAGATTGAACTCATGTCTCCTGAACTGGCAGGCAAATTCTCTACCACTGAGCCACCTAGAAAGCCCTTATATATATTTCCAGTTCAGTTGCTCAGTCATGTCCAACTCTGCAACCCATGGACTGCAGCATGCCAGGCTTCCCTGTCCATCACCCACTTCTAAAGCTTGCTCAAACTCATGTCCATTGAGTCAGTGATGCCATCCAACCATCTCATTCTCTGTAGCCCCCTTCTTTTCCTGCCTTCAATCTTTCCCAGAATCAGGTTCTTTTCCAGTGAGTCAGGTCTTTGCATTAGGTGACCAAAGGAGCTTTGCATTAGGAGCTTCAGCTTCAGCATCAATCCTTCCAGTGAATATTCAGGACTGATTTACTTTAAGATCGACTGGTTTGATCTCCTTGCAGTCCAAGGGACTTGCAAGAATCTTCTTGAACACCACAGTTCAAAAGCATGTATATTTTACAATCAAATAAGTAAATAAATAAATAAAGTTGATATGTGATAGAAGTGATATTACAAATTATTAGGAGTTGATAGACTAGTCAATGAGTTGGGCCTGGGACAACTAACTATCATGGTATCATGGTGGCAAAAGTCAGATTCCTACCTCAGAGCAAACAAAGATATAATTTCCTGTTGATTTAAGGACCTAAATGAAAAAAGCAAAACTTTAAATCTTTTTGGCATTTAGAGGACAGAAGAATAGGATAGAAATGGAATTCTTAGGAGAAGGCAATGGCATCCCACTCCAGTAATCTTGCCTGGAAAATCCCATGGGCAGAGGAGCCTAGTAGGCTTCAGTCCATGGGGTGGCTAAGAGTCAGACACGACTGAGCGACTTCACTTTCATCTTTCACTTTCATGCATTAGAGAAGGAAATGGCAACCCACTCCAGTGTTCTTGCCTGGAGAATCCCAGGGATGGGGGAGCTTGCTGGGCTGCCGTCTATGGGGTCGCACAGAGTTGGACACAACTGAAGTGACTTAGCAGTAGAAAACAATTAAAAACCTCAAGCAGTAAAAGGAGATATATTTTACTAATAGAATGAAAAACCTCTACATGACAAAATGAAAGCAATAATTAGATACCACTTCATACCCGTCAGAATTACAAAATTTCAATGGTCTAGTAGTGGCAAGTGTCAACATAGGTATAAGGAAATGAGAACTCTTATATGCTGCTAAGTGAGAGTAGAAATTGGTTTTTAAAAAGTCTTCCCAGCAAGGTGAGATGAGTGTGCACAAGGAGGGTAAGCTAAGACAGCGACACAGAGCCCATGCAGTGTGAGAAGTAACGAGGTAGCTGTAGAGATGGTAGACTGCCCACAGAGAGCAGAGGTGACAGAAGAGCTTCCCTGGTGGCTCAGACGGTAAAGCGTCTGCCTACAATGTGGGAGACTCGGGTTCGAGTCCTGGGTCGGGAAGATCCCCTGGAGAAGGAAATGGCAATCCACTCCAGCACTCTTGCCTGGAAAATCCCATGGACTGTGGAGCCAGTCCATGGGGTCACAAAGAGTCAGACACAACTGAGCGACTTCATTTCACTGAGAGTATAAAGAGTCAAGTTTCTCACTGTCACAGAAGGAAGTTACCAATATAAAAAAGGAGAAAACTAGAATGAAACCTATAATGTTGGTTTATAATTAGACGTACAAATGTGTGTATAAACTCATATTTTTTATAGGTAAGTAGTTAGAGAAGTAGGTAGGTGAGTAGGAGAGTAGAGATGATATAAAAACAGAGAGATGACAGATACACAGATACATAGATTTCTACATAGAGACTGATACATAAATATATTTTTCTCTATCTCTATCCAACAAGCATTCTGGAATAGTGACATCATAGCAACGAGCATACCTAACACCGAGATCTTGTCTTCTAAACACCATTTTCCACTGAAAGCAATCAGTGCTCCTTGGAGAGATGGCTAAATCCATGGCTGGCAAAATACAAGATAAGCTATACAACCATTTGAATATTAGAATAAATTATGACTATAATGGATTGTAAACAATGAAGTAAAATGAAAAACTATATGTCCATACAGTTCAGTTCAGTTCAGTCTCTCAGTCGTGTCTGACTCTTGGCGACCCCATGAATCGCAGCACACTAGGCCTCCCTGTCCATCATCAACTCCCGGAGTTTACTCAGACTCACGTCCATCGAGTCAGTGATGCCATCCAGCCATCTCATCCTCTGTCGTCCCCTTCTCCTGCCCCCAATCCTTCCCAGCATCAAAGTATTTTCCAATGAGTCAACTCTTCACATGAGGTGGCCAAAGTACTGGAGTTTCAGCTNCAACACAGAAGAATGTACACCATTTCAAAATATCTGATCATCTCCCAGGACTGAAGAATGCAGTTAGATGGGCTCAACTGTTCTGTATCATTCTCATTTTCTTTTTATCTGAACAAAAATGGCAAACTGTTTTCTTAATTTGTGGGTAATAGGTATATGGACTTGTGACAGACTATTCCTTGTACCTTCTTCCTCCATGAGAGAGATACTTTTAAAAATTTAAAACAATAAAATAAATTGTTATCAAAATTTTAAACACTCTGAGCGGAATTTGAAAACAATGTCTGACCTGGCTATAAACCACACTGAAATTTTCCAAACTCAATCACCTATCTCTGGAGAACTCACCACCTAGTCCCCAGGATTCCAAAGTGGGTAGCAAGAAACCCTACCCAGATTAACCAGAGTGAGTGAGATGCAGAGGAGGTAAATAGCATTTCTGACGATGGAAAATATGTGCTGGGAGACACCAAAACCCTTTGATTTCTGGAGGAAACATTTGCAGAGATTCATGTTCTCTGATTATCATAAAGGGCCACAAAGAGCTATTTTGTGTGCCATTATGTGAGACACAAAATTATCTTACATTTTAGTGAGAACAGTAGCAAAGTATTTTTTTGTCTTGTTTTGTTTGTGGGTTTTGTTGTTGTTGTTGTTGTTGCATGATAGATGGCCTCAGGAGGACTATTTGCAGTTTTGTTTTAATTTAATGTTAGAATATAGTGATTTATGGGCTTCCCTGGTAACTCAGCTGATATAGAATCTGCCTGCACTGCAGGAGACCCCAGCTTGATTCCCGGGTTGGGAAGATCCCCTGGAGAAGGGATAGGCTACCCACTCCAGTATTTTTGGGCTTCCATGTTGCCTCAGGTGGTAAAGAATCTGCCTGAAATGCAGGAGACTTGGGTTGGATCCCTGGGCTGGGAAGATCCCCTGGAGGAGGGCAGGCAACCCACTCCAGTATTCCTGCCTGCAGAATCCCCATGGACAGAGGAGCCTCGTAGGCTACAGTTCATGTCACTGCAAAAGGTCGGACAAAACTGAGCGACTAAGCACAACACAGCACATGTATTATTAATCCCAAACTCCTAGTTTATCCCTCTCTGCCCTGCCCAAGTTTCCCTTTGGTAACCATAAGTTTGTTTTCAAAGTTTGTGAGTCTGTTTAGCAAATGTATTTTTATGCCTTACCTAATACCAGAGTTCATGTTGTGATAAGATTATGTAAAATATTCCTGTTACAGCTTAACTCCTTGATGTTAATTAAAGCAATTCAAGTAATGAGAGCTCTCTCCCTGCCAGACCAGTCCCCTCATGGACATGGTTATCAGTTAAACTTAGTATTAACTATCACCTGATAAACTTAATATTCGCTATAGACTGTTCCTATCTAAGCAATGCATCTGATTAGAGAGAAAGGGCACTGTTTCTGAACAGGATTCAGTCTCCTTTTGTTTGGTACAAGTGAAAAGTTCTGAAGCAAATCTACCCCCAGAGAGGTACCTTCACTGTGTCTGCTTCGTCTCCACTATATGAAGATGGTGATGTGGACCTGGAACTGATGTAAAACTTGATCTTTAGATTCTGTTCAAATATATTGTCAACTGGATCGCCCTAGAAAAACAAGTTAAGGAAAACAAAAATTCAAGAGACTGCTGTATAGAATTCAGCACTCTTAACACAAGTCATGAGCATAACACTACTTTCCAATAATGGGTGATAAAACTGTAACTTTAGTATTTTTGTAAGAAGTATGTCAACACTCAAAACTGTAGCCATAATCCTTCAATGGTGGACACAGCTGCTCCCACCTGGACCTCTGAGCACTTCTCTTCAGAACGTGCTGTTTCATATCCATCACTCCATTCCATGTGGAAGTACCATGACATTTAAAAAAAAAAAAAAAAGAGCAGATAGATTCCATTCACAGTGGGTTATAGAGAAATGAATCAGAAACTCAGATAAGAACTCTGTCACTGAAGGCACCTAGAGAAGAGGGTCAGAATACGTCACCCCCAAGTATGTCACTTTGTTATATTGATTAAAGTACTTGAGAAACAGACATGCAAGGATACTCTGGCCCTCCTTTGTTCTCCTGAAGGAAGAAGGATACAAATCTTCCCTGTGAAAATCACCCTCCCTATGCCAGATGGAGGGAAAAAGTTTATCACCAGAAACACAGAACTCAAGGCTAGAAAAGCTGCATAAACAAAGATATGATTGTTAAACTACCCATGTTTTCCTTGTTACTTCACCATTTGTGAGTCATAACCCAAACCCCTTTGTCTTATTGTTTCTTCACAAATACATTGCACTTTTGCCTAAAAAAAGTAAAAATCTTCCTTACTCTGGTCACTTAAGGTCTTCTTTCTCTTGGGAAGTCTCCCATGTACATGTAAAAATTTAATAAGATGTGTATGCTTTTCTCCTGTTATTCTGTCTTATGACCAATAGAAGGAAGACAAGAATTTTTCCCACCCATAGTGAATTAGGCATTAAATGAAAGTAAATGAAACTGATTATGGTTGTATGACTAATGGCACCAATGTAAACCCCTGCTTATTTAATAGCATAGAAATACTGGCACCCAGGGGTCAAGATCTATTATCATCAGAATTTTTGTGACTTTACTTTGGAAGTGATTTCCAAAGTTATAAAGTTTCTTAAAATGCAGAAGCAGCTCCAGGATTTTTATATAAGTGAGGCTCAATCAGAAGATGAGATGAAGCTATAGGTCAGCCTTCCTGGGTTGCATATACACAGTGAGTGTTTCACATGGTACTAGAGAATGTTTTGCTGTTTTCTTTATACATAATGTTTAATATCCATGATATGATGGTGGTGGTCATTGTGGTGGTGATAGCAGTAGTAACTGGGATTTAGGGGTAGGGGAGCTGGTAGAGGTTATTGAAAGGCCAACCTGCCTGAGCACCGCCCTTAGTCTCAAGAGCCACAATTGCCAAAATGTCCTATGCATTTGTATGAGCACGTTTTGGAGCTAACAGAACAAACTCTCTTCAGAAAATAAAGCCAAATAATAAACAGCAGAAATAACTGACAATGTGCAAAGCAAAGAGCTTTGATTAGTAAATTATATCTTAAGCTTGTTTTCAGTCCAAGGCAAATTCAGACACGTGGTTTAAGTCCCCAAATGCCCTGTTCATTTTCTCAGGTTGGATATAGTATCTTTCATTGTTAATTCATGTGACCACTATGGTGAAATATGAATTATTGTTTGTATACTTTATTGATTTTTTTTTTTGGTGTGGAGAATTTAAAAGTCTGTCTTTTGGATTGATTCCAGGTACAATTTTCTATGTGGCACAGTGGTAAAGAATCCACTTGTTAATGCGGAAGACCCAAGAGATGTGAGTTTGATTCCTTGATCAGGAAGATTCCCTGGAGTAGGAAATGGCAACCCACTCCAGTATTCTTGCCTGGAAGATTCCATGTACAGAGCCTGTCAGTTATAGACCATGGAGTCACAAAGAGTTGGCCACGATTGAGCAACAGAGCACGCACACACGGTTTTCTATGTGGTTAATATTTTAGAGATCAGCAAGGCTCCCAACAAAATACTTGAGCCTAACACTGTGTTAGTCACTCATTCCTGTCCAACTCTTGCAACCCCATGGACTGTAGCCCACCAGGCAACTCTGTCGATGGAATTCTCCAGGCAAGAATACTGGAGTGGGTAGCCATTCCCATCTCCAGGGGATCTTCCTGACCTGAGGATCAAACCTCGGGTCTCCTGCACTGCAGGCAGATTCTTTACCATCTGAGGCACCAGGCTGGAAATTTAAAACCGGCAAGATTGGCTGTCACTTATTGCTAATAACATAATCAAGGCTATGGTCTTCCCAGTGGTCACATATGGTTGTGAGAGTTGGCCCATATAGATGGTAGAGTGCTAGAGAATTGACACCTTCAAACTGCGGTGCTGGAGAAGACTCCTGAGAGTCCTTTGGACAGCAGGGAACTCAAACCAGTCAATCTTAGAGGAAATCAGTCCTGAATACTCATTGGAAGGACTTATGCTGAAGCTGAAGCTCCAGTATTTTGGTCATCTGATGCGAAGAGTTGACTCATTGGAAGAGTCTCTGATGCTGGGAAAGACTGAAGGCAGAAAGAGAAGAGGGCATCAAAGGATGAGCTGGCTGGATGGCATCACTGATGCAATGGGCGTGAAATTGGGCAAACTTTGGGAGGTGCTGAGGGACAGGGAAGCCTGATGTGCTGCAGTCCATGGGGTTGCAAAGAGTTGGATACGACTGTGTGACTGAACAACATTGTAATAGACTTGTTCCCTGGGAGGGCCATGACCATTACTGTGGGCGTAAGCAAGCTAGCTATATGACACAGCTATCAGCAAAACAAGTAGATAAGGAGTTAATTTATTCCTACCAATGAAGATTCCCTTCAGAAAGTTCTCAGTAATCTAGGTAACTGACTACTGGAGAGACCTATCAGTCCTCTCCCATCCCCTGAATCTCACTTTTAAGCTTTAAATTAGGCAACATAGAGTGAAACCCTGAAACTCAAGACACCCCACCCTCTATGCTAGTAAAATCAGAGCTCTCAGTCTCCTTTCTCTCCCATTCTCTCTATCTGCCACCTTGTTGTGTGGCCCTTGGATGTGCCATGTACCCTCCAGGACCTGTGAGTGATCAATCATGTTCCTCAAATTTCCCTTACACTTTTTACTTAAGTGCATCCTGCTATCATAAAAAGAATCACAAGGCTCGGGCCAGACACACAGTGGTCCCTGTGGTGATGGAGAGGATTGTGTGTGGCACTCACTACAAGTACTAAGGCTCAGGTGAATGCCCTGGGCATTCCTAGCCAAGAGCATCACAACCACCCAGCTGAGACTACAAAACACAGAGTTTAATCTTGCTCATAGTGTGCTGTCTTTTGTGCTTGACTTTTTTCACTCAACATTGTGCTAATGAGATTCATTCATGGTGATGTGTATAGCTGTAATTTATTCACTGTTATTACATTAATATAGCCTAATTTCTTTATTCATTCATTTTGATGGACATTTGTGTTTTAGCTATTACAATCATTCTTCTACATACATCCTGGCATAAGATATGCAAGTATTCCTACAGGATATATTTCTAGAACTGGAATTATACAATATGCAGATTCATATTTCTTCAAATGCTCACCAACACTTGCTTTTGTAGTCATTCTGTGTTAGCTATTTATTTTCACTAGTGGCATCTCATGAGGTTTAGAACTTTTAATATGTTCATTGTCTATTTGGATTTCCTCTTTTATGAATAGTCTGTTAAATTTCTTGCCACTTTCCCATCAGGTTCACTGTCTTTTTCTTATTGATTTGTAAACTCCTTATATATTCTAGACATGAGCTTTTGTTATTTGTAGTGTTGTAAACATCTATTTCTACTCTAAGGCTTGTGTTTGGATGATCATTTTTCACTGTTCTATAGTCACAGTTTTATAATAAATTAGGTATTTCTGATACAAATGTTTCTGGGCACTGTCAAACACCACTGGTCTATGTATTTATGTTTTTGCAAATACCATACTGTTTTAATTTACGGATTGTAGTTTTATAATAAATCTTGAATTTCTGGGATTTCTCTGGCAGTCCAGTGGTTCAGACTTCACCTTCTAGTGCAAGAGGTGCCTATTCCATCTCTGGCTGAGCAGCTAACATCCCACAAGCCTTGTGGCCAAAAAACCAAAAACATAAAATAGAAGCAATATTGTAACAAATTCAGTAACGACTTTAAAAATGGTCCACATCAAAAACATCAGAGAGCAATATGGATATTCCTTAACAAACTAGAAATAAAACTACTATATCACCCAGCAATCCCACTATGGACATATACTCTGAGAAAACAACAATTCAGAAAGACACATGTACCCCAGTGTTTACTGCAACACTATTTATAATAGCCAGGACATGGAAGCAACCTAGATGTCCACTGACAGATGAATGGATAGAGAACATGTGATACATATATGCATACATATATATCTAATATATATAATGGACTATGACTTAGCCATAAAAAGGAACAAATTTGAGTCAATTGCAGTGAGGTAGATGAACCCAGAGCCTGTTATACAGTGTGTAAGTCAGAAAGAGAAAAACAAATATAGTATGTTAATGCATATATATGGAATCTAGAAAAATAGTACTGATGAACCTATTTGCAGGGAAGGGATTGATATGCAGACGTAGAGAAGAGATGTGTGACCACATTGCAAATTTCATGAAGAGAACAGAATTTAATCAGGATTATATTTAATCTTGGTATTTTATATTAAATCTTTAATCTTGATGGAATCTTGATTGAATTGATATATTTTCAGTAAACTCAAACANGATGAACCTATTTGCAGGGAAGGGATTGATATGCAGACGTAGAGAAGAGATGTGTGACCACATTGCAAATTTCATGAAGAGAACAGAATTTAATCAGGATTATATTTAATCTTGGTATTTTATATTAAATCTTTAATCTTGATGGAATCTTGATTGAATTGATATATTTTCAGTAAACTCAAACAGGGGCTCTGTATCAGCCTAGAGGGGTGGGGAGGGGAGGGAAATGGGAGGGAGGTTCAAAAGGGAGGGGATTATGTATATCTATGGCTGACTCATGTTGAGGCTTGACAAAAAGTGAAAAAATTCTGTAAAGCAATTATCCTTCAATAAAAAATTAATTAAAAAATGAAGAATTAATCTATTTATAATATTGAGTCTTTCAATCTAGTGTTATAGACTATTTAACTTAGGCCTTTTAAAATATCCCTCTTTGACTTGAGCGCCGGCGGCTGCGGAGCCACCCCGCGTCCGAGAGACAGCGGCAGAGAGTCCCGGGCTGTGACGGCGCAGGAACGGCTGAGAGGAGATACCCCACTTCCGAGGTCAGGGGCAGCGGACGAGAGTGCCAGGCTGCAACGGCACGGGGACAGCTGAGAGGAGCCACCCCACTTCCCACTCAGCGNTAAAATATCCCTCTTTAAATTTTATCATATTTCTTCCTAGAAGCCTTCTAGCTATTGTTAGATTTGCTTCTAAATATTTGATTCCTTATGCTATTGTAAATGGTGTATGTTTAAAAAGGTAATTATTTAATATTCTAATATAATTGCTTCATATTTAATATTCATATAGAGAGATGCATTTGATTTGAGTATATCAATGTGACATATATTTGTTTCTATATATTGACATTGTAGTCAGCATATTCTGTACATATAATATACTCTGTATATTGATTTTTATATACTGATATGATAATCAACCACCTTGCTAAACTACTAATAATTCTAATAATTTATTGAAAAGATCCTCAACTTCATAATGAATTTTATGCTCATAAACATGAATTTTTTTATTTTTTCATTTTTGTACTTTTTTGCACTTCATACTTTTCATTTTTATACTTTCTTCATAAATATAAAAATAGAAAAGCTTCAGTATTTCGCCATTATACAGTTATATACATATATTATTATTATTATATATAATGGTGGCACTAGTGGTAAAGAGGGCTTCCCAGGTGGTGCTAGTGGTAAAGAACCCACCTGCCAATGCAGGAGATGGTAAGAGACATGGGCTTGATCCCTGAGTTGGGAAGAGCCCCTGGAGGAGGGCATGGCAACCCACTCCAGTATTCTTGC
>SJYA01001417.1:1509009-1521832 GCA_006410615.1 Neotragus moschatus
GGAGTTGGTGATGGACAGGGAGGCCTGGCGTGCTGTGATTCATGGGGTCACAAAGAGTCGGACAAGACTGAGCAACTGAACTGAATCTGTTACTGTGTTATGTTGATTCATTTTTCAGGAGGAAAAGGGGAGGACAGAGGGTGAGATGGCTGCATGGCATCACTGACTTGATGAACATGAGTTTGAGTGAATTCCGGGAGTTGGTGATGGACAAGGCGGCATGGCGTCATGGGGTCACAAACAGTTGGACATGACTGAGCAACTGAAATGAACTGAACTAAACTGAACTGAAAGTGAAACTTTGTGTATCTGTTCAGGTCAGTTCAGTCACTCTGCTGTGTCTGACTCTTTGCAACCCCATGGACTGCAGCATGCCAGACTTCCCTGTCCAACATTATCTCCTGGNAAACAGTTGGACATGACTGAGCAACTGAAATGAACTGAACTAAACTGAACTGAAAGTGAAACTTTGTGTATCTGTTCAGGTCAGTTCAGTCACTCTGCTGTGTCTGACTCTTTGCAACCCCATGGACTGCAGCATGCCAGACTTCCCTGTCCAACATTATCTCCTGGAGCTTGCTCAAACTCATGTCCATTGAGTCGGTGATGCCATCCAACCATCTCATCCTTTGTTGTCCCCTTCTCCTTCTGCCTTCAAACTTTTCCAGCATCAGGGTCTTATAATACCAAATTGATCATGCTGAGTTATTCTTTTTATTCTGTTTAGCAACTTTCTTTAAAGACTTAAAAATTTTTTCAACAATTTCAGGATTTCATGAGAATTCCCATTGTACAGCTAAGAGTATACAAAAGGTCAGATTTGGTTATGTGTATGGTGCAGATGGTCTACCACTGGGCAACAGTAATGAAGTATACTGAAAACAGTGTATATAATCTTTGAACTGTTCCGAGGGATTCTATGGCAATCAGCACAGCTGAAGCCATGGATGTTCTTGTTAAATTTCAAACTAAAGTTCAAAGAATGCTTCTGTAACTTCAGCCAAAATCATGGATTGTATACCTTTGTCTTTAACAAACACACGAGTATCGTTATCCTAGCCTTACCCTCAATAATCTTTTAATGAGTGGCTAAATTTAAAGCTGTGTTTTCAGTTAAGACAAAACCTATATTTTTCATAACAGGTATAGAACCAACAAAATACTCATTAATGTCAAAAGTAGAATTCTGTATGTTCACCAGTAAGATTAGATTTCTTCCTTCTAAAATATTCCTTATCAGGTTTTAGTATCAGGTTACACTAACCACGTAAAATAATTTGGGGAGTGTCTTAGTCAACTACAGCTGCCAAAACAAAATACCATGGATTGGGTGACTAAACAGCAGGCATATATTTCTCATAGTTCTGGAGGCTGGATGTTTTAGATCAGGGTGCCAGTGTGGCTGGCTTCTGGTGAGAATTTTCTTTCTAGCTTGCAGACAGCCAGCTCCTCACTGTGCCCTCATATGGAAGAGGCCACCAATACTATCAGACAAGAGTCTCCCTCTTACGATCTCATTTAACTGTTTAGTCGCTAGTCGTGTTCAATTCTTTCTGATCCTATGGACTGTAGCCTGCCAGGATCCTCTGTCTATGGGATTGTCCCGGCAAGAATACTGGAGTGTGTTGCCATGCCCTCCTCCAGGGGATCTTTCTGACCCAGGGATCTAACCCTCATCTCTTAATGGTTCCTGCACTGGTGAGTGGGTTCTTTACTACTAACATCACTTCCATAACTATACATCATTTATGTATAGTTATGGAAGCCCATAAATATACATAAAGATAGATAAAAAGATACAGACATTGTAAGAAATTGTCTCACATAAATAGATCATAAATAATTTCCTTAAATAAATGAAAGATTAAAACATATACATATATATAAATATAAAGACATATAAAAAGATACAGATATTATAAGGAGTTGGCTCACATGATTATGGAACATAATCAGAAGGAGATATTGATACACAAATAGATAGTGATATAAATTCCTGTTGGTTCTTTTCCTCTGGAGAACTCTAAACCAGATTTTGGCGCTGAGAAGATACTGGTTCCAAATTGGGAAGGAGTATGTCAAGGCTGTATATTGTTACCTTGCTTATTTAACTTATATGCAGAGTACGTTGTGCAAAATTCTCATCTGGATGAAGCACAAGCTGGAATCAAGATTGCCGGGAGAAATATCAATAACCTCAGATATGCAGATGACACCACCATTATGGCAGAAAATGAATAGGAACTAAAGAGCTTCTTGATGAAAGTGAAAGAGGAGAGTGAAAAAAACTGGCTTAAAACTCAACATTCAAAAAATGAAGATCATGGCATCCAGTCCCATCACTTCCTGGCAAATAGATGGGGAAACAATGGAAACAATGAGAGAGTTTATTTTGGGGGGCTCCAAAATCACTGCAGATGGTGACTGCAGTCATGAAATTAAAAGACAATTGCTCTTTGGAAGAAAAGCTATGACAAACCTAGACAACATATTAAAAAGCAGAAATATTACTGACAATGGTCCATATAGTCAAAGCTATGGTTTTTCCAGTAGTCATGTATGGATGTGAGAGTTGGACCATAAAGAAGGCTGAGCACCAAAGAATTGATGCTTTTGAACTGTGTTCTTGGAGAAGACTCTTGAGAGGCCCCTGGACTGCAAGGAGATCAAACCAGTCAATTCTAAAGGAAGTGAATCCTGGACCTTCATAGTCCATGGGGTCACAAAGAGTCAGACATGACTGAGTGACTAACACTCCCACTTTCACATGAATTAACCCATAGGACATTATGGTAAGTGAAATAAGTCAGTTACAGAAGACAAATACTACATGATTCCACTTATGGGAAAAATCTAAAGTAGTCAAACTCATAGAAGTAGAGAGTGGAATGCTGGTGCTGGTTGCCAATGACTAGAGGAGAGAAAAAGTGGGGAAACATCTGTGAATGAGTACAAAGTTTCACTTATGCAAGATTAATAAATTCTGGAGATCTGCTGTACAAAATTGTGCTAATAGCTAACCATATTGCATTGTGTATTTGAAAACTTGTTAAGAGGGTTTATGTTAAGTGTTCTTACAGGAATGGCAGTAAGAGACCATATTTCTGCCAGGGATGGCAGTCCAGTAGTTAGGACTCCTTGTTTCCACTGCTGAGGGTTTCGGTTCAGTCCCTGGTCATAGAACTAAGATTCAACAAGCAATGTGAGGGACAAAAGTGTTTCTACAACAACAATAAAAAGAAGCACAAGGAAATTTTTGGAGGTAATGGATATATCTATTACTTTGATTGTGGTGATAGTTTCATGGGTGGATGAGTATGTACAAAGTCATCAAATTGTATACATTAAATATGTACTTTAGTTGTACATCAATTGCACTTAAATAAAGTTTTTTAAAAATAAATAGATAAAATGAAACATCTCTATTAACTGTTACAATTCTTAACTAAGACTGGAACCAGACACATATCCAAGGATTCCCCCAAAACAGAATGGGTAAATAAACTATTGTATATTCACATGATAAGTGATCACGTATATTGAAATACTGTTGAACATATTATTGGGCTTCCCTGGTGGCTCAGATGGTAAAGCATCTGCCTACAATGTGGGAGACCCGGGTTCAACCCCTGGGTCGGGAAGATCTCCTGGAGAAAGAAATGGCAACCCACTCCAGTATTCTCGCCTTTACTACACATAAATGAGACTCACCCATGCAAAGCTGTGATACAAAAGAACATGTACAGTGTGATTCTACTTACATACTAAAATTAAATCCTCTTATTTAGGGATGCATACATTCACTGAGTGTCAAAACATAACCAAAAGCAAGGTGAGCAGCAGAGTAGCAATTTCCCCCAGCAGAAAGAGAGGGCTTGCTGTTTCTGAGGACGGGCACCCTTGTGGGGCATCAATCATCTTTCCGATTTTCACCTGAGAGCAGGTAACAGAGGTGTTTTATGTACTTTTCTTTATGTGTGTCAGAATTCACGATGTAAAATATTTGGTTATTTTAATTCTAACATAGATGACTTTACAGCCTACATAAACTTGCAGCCTTATTTCCATGAAAACTCTTTCTTTGTTATGTGATTATGTCAAGCCTCCAGTTCTCTCTCATGGAATATTAAAGGAGTTTTATTGCAAAGGGAAGTGCTACTCTGAAAGCATCAGTGACTTCTGAAGTGGCTGCAGCACATACCCAAGAAGTTTAGTACTTACTTCACACTGAGCCACGGCATTAGAAGTTGTATTAAAAAGTGCCAAGGAAGATGAACTTGGGTCTTGTAGCACTAAACCTGAAAGACAACAGCAAGCAGTTTAAAATGAGAAAACTGAAACCAACATTCATGCCTTTTTCAACCTTAATCTTTAAAATTGTTTTCAGACCATATTTTTGGAGATAACCTGACTTATTATGTGTATGTGTGTGCATGCTAAGTTGCTTCAGTTGTGTCTGACTCTGTGTGACCCTATGAACTGTAGCCCACCAGGTTTCTCTGTTCAAGGAATTCTCCAGGCAAGAATACTGGAGTGGGTTGCCATGCCCTCCTCCAGGGGATCTTCCTGACCCAGGAAAGGAAACCACGTCTCTTAATGTCTCCTGCATTGGCAGCCAGGTTCTTTAAAACTAGTGCCACCTGGAAAGTCCATGTATACATATTTAAATCAAAATAGGTTTATATTTATTTTTATATATTAAATATATCTGAGAATTATGCATCTCAAATGAAATAATTTTAGCAAATTTATGTAAACTTATAATGAAACTATATAAATAAATTATGTAAGTTTTCATGAGTTAACTCCTGTGTGTCAAGTCATTGCTTTCTTTTCCTTAAATAAAATTTGAAACAGTTTTAGAAGACTCAAGGGGATTTCAGCAATATGGTCATGCCAATGATAGATGTTTTTTCTATGTTAGCTTCTCCCCACAGCAGGAATCAATTTTAAATTATTCCTCCCAGGTACCTGGTACAATTATCTGTCAGTATCCACAGGATATGGCTTCCAGTACCCCTTGCAGATACCAAAGTCCTCCGATGCTCGAGTTCTTTACGTGAAGTAATGTAGTATTTGATTGTAATAACCTACCCACATCCTCCTCTATACTTTAAATCATCTCTAGCTTACTTATAGTACTGAATACAATGTAAATGCTATGTTAATAGTTGCTGGAAGCTGGCAAATTCAATATAAATTCTATGTAAATAGAATGGTACACAGCAAAGTCAAGTTTTCCTTTTTGGAACTTTCCATAAATCTTTTATTTTGTATTTTTTATCTGAGTTTGGGTAAATCCACAGACATGGAGCTCACAGATATGGAGGGTCAAATGTATGCATTTCTTAGCCTAAGTTATCTATAAGAAGAACACAGGCAGATATAAAACAAATATTAATTATACTTAAAACTTTTATGATAGTATCAAGGCTTTATTTATTTAGACAAAATAAAATAGCCAACTACAAGTTTCTTTTTTTCCTCAAAGGAATTTTAAAGAAATTCCATACATTATCATTTAGCAATTGTATGAACTTTAAATATATTAAAAATAAAATCTTATGGTATGAGTATACCTTTATTTAAGTACGAGAGAAGAAAAAGTAGGAATTTAGACCTTCTCCAATAAGCATACATTTAAAAACTGATATTGCCATGTGTGTGAATTTTCCAACTCTAAATTGCTAACACAATTTCTTAATAGTCGAATAAGGAAATGTGTTCAGAAAAGTCACATAATACTGCATAAGGATTGTACTGCTCTACACCATTAAGGGAAAAAAATATTGGTAAAAGTAAAACTGTGACAAATAAAAATGAAACAGTGATGGACTTCATTTTTTGGGGGGCTTCAAAATCACTGCAGATAGTGACTGCAGCCATGAAATTAAAAGACGCTTGCTCCTTGGAAGAAAAGTTATAACCAATCTAGACAGCATATTGAAAAGCAGAGACATTACTTTGCCAACAAAGGTCTGTCTAGTCAAGGCTATGGTTTTTCTAGTGGTCATGTATGGATGTGAGAGTTAGACTGTGAAGAAAGCTGAGTGTTGAAGAATTGATGCTTTTGAACTGTGGTGTTGGAGAAGACTCGAGAGTCCCTGGGACTGCAAGGAGATCCAACCAGTCCATCCTAAAGGAAATCAGTCCTGAATATTCATTAGAAGGACTGATGTTGAAGCTGAAACCAGTACTTTAGCTACCTGACGCAAAGAACTGGCTCACTGGGAAAGACCCTGATGCTGGGAAAGATTGAAGGTGGGAGGAGAAGGGGACAACAGAGGATGAGGTGGTTGGATAGCATCACTGACTCAATGGACATGAGTTTGAGTAAACTCTAGGAGCTGGTGATGGACAGGGAGGCCTGGTGTGCTGTAGTCCATGGGGTTGCAAAGAGTCAGACACGACTGAGTGACTGAACAGAATTGAACTGAAAAATAGAATTTCATGTGAAAAGCTTAAAATGTTAACTTGATAAATTATTGTGATAATATATAGTCTTTGTTTTTAGGTTCCTTCAAAAAAATGTCAAGCTTAGCACTACTCCCACTTATCAAGGTTTTGGGGTCCTGAAGGACCCCATCTACTGGTGCTCTGTAGTGAGCAGTACCCTGGCCTTGATTCCTTTGCTGGAGCATCTGCCCTGAGGCCACCACTATCCGAACTTGCTATGTCACTTATTCTATATTCACTGCATCACTTATTCTACCTCTCTCTTGAATTAGGACCTATCTTGGTTCTTGTCTTTTTAAGGATACTCAAGTTCTTTTTAATTGTTTCTTCTATTGTCCATAAAAAGTCAACCCACAAATATTTATTAGACAAATATTTATTTCCAGAGTTTGCCTATCTTGAATTCTTGATTCACCTATTCCTTCCCCTCCAGAATGTTGATCAGCTCTTGCAGGTTCATCCCACTCTGATACAATCCAATGTGAACCAAAAAAATTGGAATGAAAGGAATGGTGAACTCAGACAGGCGGAAGCTCGGCTAACATATTTGCATAAGAAGCAGCTTCTGTTGAGAAAATGAAATATCCCTTCAAATCGTTAAAAGGTAATACCCACAGTTTATTTTTTTTAATAAATTCTATATAAAATGGAGTATTACTCAGCCATAAAAAATAATGAAATTGGGTCATTTGTAGTGATGTGGGTGAATCTGGAGTCTGTCATACAGTGTGAAGTAAGTCATAAAGAGAGAAGAAAATATATATTAATGCATATATATGGAATCTAGAAAAATGGTACTGATGAACCTAGTTTCAGGGCAGGAATAGAGATGCAGACATAGAGAATAGACTTGATGACACAGCAGGGGAAGAAGAGGGGGGGATGAACTAAGAGAGTAGCATTGACATATATACACTTCAATAGGTAGCTAGTGGGAAGCTGCTGTATAACACAGGGGACTCAACCTGATGGTCTGTAACAACCTAGAGATGTGGGGAGTGGGAGGGAGGTTTAAGAGGGAAGGCCCTTACATATCAGTTCAGTTCAGTTGCTCAGTCATGTCTGACTCTTTGCAACCCCATGAACCACAGCATGCCAGTCCTCCCTGTCCATCACCAACTCCTGGATTTTACCCAAACTCATGTTCACTGAGTCAGTGATGCCATCTGACTATCACATCCTCTGTCGTCCCCTTCTCCACCTGTCTTCAATCTTTTCCCAATATCAGGGTCTTTTGAGAGTCAGCTCTTTGCATCAGGTGGCCAAAATATTGGAGTTTCAGCTTCAACATCAGTCCTTCCAATGAACACCCAGGACTGATTTCCTTTAGGATGGACTGGTTGGATCTCCTTACAGTCCAAGGGACTCTCAAGAATCTTCTCCAACACCACAGTTCAAGATTCGATTCTTCTGCCCTCACCTAGAGTCAGATATCCTGGAATGTGAAGTCAAGTGGGCCTTAGGAAGTATCACTACGAACAAAGCTAGTGGAGGTGATGGAATTCCAGTTGAGCTGTTTCAAATCCTGAAAGATGATGCTGTGAAAGTGCTACACTCAATATGTCAGCAAATTTGGAAAAGTCAGCAGTGGCCACAAGACTGGAAAAGGTCAGTTTTCATTCCAATCCCAAAGAAAGGCATTGCCAAAGAATGCTCAAACTACTGCACAATTGCACTCATCTCACACGCTAGTAAAGTAATGCTCAAAGTTCTCCAAGCCAGGCTTCAGCAACACATGAACCGTGAATTTCCAGATGTTCAAGCTGGTTTTAGAAAAGGCAGAGGAACCAGAGATACTTATGGCTGATTCACATTGTTGTTTGGCAGAAACCAACATAACATTATAAAGCAATTATCCTCCAATTAAAGTTTTTTTAAAAATGCACCATGGGAAAAAAGTGGAGGAGGATCAGGAGCATCCTGATGCAAATCTGAGGCATCTCCCATGATGATGTCTCCTCAGCTGCACATCGCAATATCCCCATTTTGAGTCCTACAGCTCTGAACACACAGACATGCACTGCCTTGACTCTGTCTAATTTGAATAGCAGACTTTCCCATTGCCAGAGTGGCTTTGCCTTATGCTGTGACACATGGGAGCTTCCCCAACCTGGGATATGACTGGTACAAACTGAAAAAATTTAATTACAAAAGGTCTTTATAAAAGATAATTCCACTTAAAGTAAAATACTTTGCTTCCACTGTGATAGAAAAATCTCGAAGTTGTATAAAATAAAACCAAACAAAATGACTCTTTGAACATTTTATCAAACAAGAGTAGACATACACACAAACCTTAACCTTGGCTCCAAGCTGGCTTATGAGAGCTAATCTCCCACCTGCATAGTAAACTGGTTCCCTTGTAGTTAACTGGACTCATGGACATGGAGTGCAATAGGTACTGATTTAGGCAACAGTCAGCCCCATACACTTTTAGATCTGAGTGTCTCACCTTTATTTGGGTGTTCAGTTTCTAACCACAGGTCAGATTGGTACTTCTCTCTGGCTTTCATTTTACTAAAAGAGGCAGAGAAAAGGGAAGACACCATTAAATGCGAAGTGCAGGAGACGGACCTATAAGTGGATCTCACTTAGCTGAAATGTAGGACTAATGGAGTTAGAGACTTCAGTCAAGCTGAATTTATTACTTATAACATTCCAAATAAAATGTGTCAGGATTTGTTTCATAGGGAATTGAAATAATGGAGCAAAGAAATGTACATACATATACTATTTTCTGTCTGATTTACACGCCTGCTGCTGCTGCTAAGTCACTTCAGTCATGCTCTACTCTCTGAGACCCCAGAGACGGTAGCCCACCAGGCTCCCCCATCCCTGGGATTCTCCAGGCAAGAACACGAATGGGTTGCCACTTCCTTCTCCAATGCATGAAAGTGAAAAGTGAAAGTTTCTGTCTGATTTACATGCCTACTGTTGAGCAAATGTGTGAACTGAGATGCTCTGTGCATAAGATGAAATAATGTGTTTTTTTCTGGAAAATATACAAATAGCTGTTTACATTGTATCGTCCACACACTGAGGAATGTCTTTTTCATGTTTAAATGAAGTATCCTGTATAACTGGATCATCTGTAACATATGAAGCTTTTGGCTTTAAGTATTTCAACGTTTACACTGAAGTTGATTCAAATGTTAATAATTACAGTTAAGTGAATTAGTCTTTAAGCCTGAAAGAGGCCCTCAGAGGCTTACATTTCTTCTTGACTCATTAAAATGACTCTTTTGGAGCACACTGATTGCTGGGAGAAATATCAATAATCTCAGATATGCAGATGACACCACCCTNGGGGCTTCAACTGTGTCTGACTCTGTGAGACACTATGGACTGTAGCCTGCCAGGCTGCTCTGTCCAAGGGATTCTCCAGGTAAGAATACTGGAGTGGGTTGCCATGCTCTTCTTCAGGGGATCTTTCTGACCCAAGGATCAAACTTGAGTCTCTTAGAACTCTTGCGTTGGCAGGAAGGTTCTTTACCACTAGTGCCACCTGGGAAGCCCAGTCCTCTGAATACACACCTCCAGTACCATCATTTCTTCTACATTTGTTAACTAGCATTCACTGTAAGAAACAGCTTTTCCTTTTCTCTTACTTATTATGTATTCATTAATTTATTCACATCAGTATATACTCATGGGCTCCTATTTAATTTTATTCCTTCATTATTTTGAAGCTCAGTTTTCTCCTTTATTAGTCAGTGCAGGGTGCTATAACAAAACACCATAGGTTGGTTGACTTGGATGACACAAATGTATTTCTCACAGTTCTGGAAGTTACAAATTCAGGAACAAGGCATTATAAAGGCAGGTTTCACCCTGGGGCTTCTNCTTTTCCTTTTCTCTTACTTATTATGTATTCATTAATTTATTCACATCAGTATATACTCATGGGCTCCTATTTAATTTTATTCCTTCATTATTTTGAAGCTCAGTTTTCTCCTTTATTAGTCAGTGCAGGGTGCTATAACAAAACACCATAGGTTGGTTGACTTGGATGACACAAATGTATTTCTCACAGTTCTGGAAGTTACAAGTTCAGGAACAAGGCATTATAAAGGCAGGTTTCATCCTGGGGCTTCTCTGGGCTTCTTGGTGGCTGCTGTCTCACTGTGTGCTCACATGGGCTCTTAATGTGCACTTGGAAAAAGGAGGGGTGTTCTGATGTCTTTTGCAACTGCTTCACTCTCACGATCTCATCAAACCTAGTTACCTCTCAAAAGCCCCACCTCCAAGCCCATCTCGTTGGTGGTTAGAATTTCCACATATGAATTTAGGAGAGGATAAAATGTTCATTCCATCTAGACAATCATCTTCTGTTGGCCAAAGGGAAAGATTTCAAAACAACTCTTAAGTCCTTTTCACAAGCTCCAATATTACTTGAAGACTTTTTTGCTTTCTGGCATAAGATGTACCAAGGTCATCTCGTTTTTTCACGGTATGAAACATGGAATCAAGAATTTTCCAAGGACCTTTGTTTTTATTTTATGGGGAGTGGTATTTAGAAAACAGCATGCTACTATGTGCTCATTGCTACTGGCTTATAAGTGCTTCTAGAACCTCTCGGCAGAAAGAACTCAATGAACATACAGACACATACACACATATACACATACATACATATGTATACACATCCACATACCACACAAATATACATATGCTTCACACACGTGCCTATAAACATAATACATATGAACACACACATACATCCACAGACACAGAGGCACAAACATATATACATGTATATAAGCTTTGTAAAAATAATAAAATACACAAAATAAACATTTTTAATATTCTTGTGCCTGACACCATCACAGAACCTTACCTCTTAGGAAATGGAATAAGAGTCAAGGAACATGGCAGACAAAGCTCTTAGAATTAGGAGTTACAGCTGTTACATACCTGTTCACAGGAGAAACAGCCATGAGGCATGCTAAACCAAATGACTGCTGTATCTTTGAGCAATAGCTTGAGTCCTAAATGTGCTGTGTTGAAAATCTCTATTCCTAAAGTCACAAAGGTCATACACATTTACTCTAATATTGGAATAAATATAAAGAAATATAATAACAATTCTTAATTTGTAAAACAGAGATGAATACCTGCTTTCCATGAGAACTTTGCTATTCAGGGCCTTCATTTCCACCCCTCCCCCCACTATGTTTTAATTTATTAAGGGAAGGATAACTGCTTTACAGAATTTTGTTGTTTTCTGTCAAACCTCAACATGAATCAGCCATAGGTACACGTATATCCCCTCCCTTTTGAATCTCCATCCCATCTCCCTCCACATTCCACTCCTCTAAGTTAATACAGAGCCACTGTTTGAGTTTCCTGAGCCATACAGCAAATTCCCGCTGGCTATCTATTTTACACATGGCAATGTAAGTTTCTCTGTTACTCTTTCCATACATCTCACCCTCTCCCCTCTCCTCATGCCCATAAGTCTATTCTCTATGTCTGTTTCTCCTTTGCTGCCTCGTAAATAAATTCTTCAGTACCATTTTTCTATATTCCCTATATATGTGTTAGAATACAATATTTATCTTTCTCTTTCTGACTTACTTCACTCTGTATAATAGGTACTAGGTTCATCCACTTCATTAGAACTGACTCAAATGTGTTCCTTTTTATGGCTGAGAAATATTCCATTGTGTATATNATTCTTCAGTACCATTTTTCTATATTCCCTATATATGTGTTAGAATACAATATTTATCTTTCTCTTTCTGACTTACTTCACTCTGTATAATAGGTACTAGGTTCATCCACTTCATTAGAACTGACTCAAATGTGTTCCTTTTTATGGCTGAGAAATATTCCATCGTGTATATATATGTACCACAACTTCTTTATCCATTCATCTGTCGGTGGACATCTAGGTTGCTTCCATGTTCTAGCTATTGTAAATAGTGCTACAATGAACAATAGGATACATGTGCCTTTTCAATTTTGGTTTCCTCAGGGTATGTGCCTAAGAGTGGGATTGCTGGGTCGTACGGTGGTTTTATTTTTTTTTTTTTTTAAGGAATTTCCATACCATCTTCCATAGTGCCTGTATCAATTTATATTCCCATCAATATTGCGAGGGTGTTCCTTTTTCTCCATACCCTCTCCAGCATTCATTGTTTATAGAGTTTTTGATGATGGCCATTCTCCAAAATCCCTGCAGATGGTGACTGCAGCCATGAAATTAAAAGACGCTTACTCCTTGGGAGAAAAGTTATGACCAACCTAGATAGCATATTCAAAAGCAGAGACATTACTTTGCCAACTAAGTTCCATCTAGTCAAGGCTATGGTTTTTCCAGTAGTCATGTATGGATGTGAGAGTTGGGCTGTGAAGAAGGCTGAGC
>SJYA01001417.1:1527869-1591382 GCA_006410615.1 Neotragus moschatus
AAAAAAAAAAAAAAAAAAAAAAAAAAAAGCAGGCATTACATGGAGAGGAATAGTGATTTGAATCAGGAACAGGAGATGCTTTTCATCAAAAACCATGGAGCTCAGAAAGTAGAACATATGTTATAATGAGAGAAAAAAAAATCTATGTGCATTTAAAATGTTATTCAGGAATAAAAGGCAACATAGACATATTCTGAGATGAAGGAAAACTAAGAGAATCCATTCTAGCAAATTGCTCTAAAATAAATGCTAAAAGAAATTTTTATGAAATAATAGCCAACAAAAAGAGAAGAATTTTAGGAATACAAAAAAGAGAAAAAGAAATAGTATCTATTTAAATATTTACAATTTTTTTCTCAAGTTCTTTTAAGTACATGTGACAATTCAAATCAGAAATTATAACATTGTCTTAAAGAATTTTGATGATGTCAATAATATAAATAGGGAGAGTTAATGGGCTTATATGGTGGTAAAGAGTTTCTATATTCAGTTTGAAGTGTTGAAATATTAAAGCTTTAGCATAATATGAAAGGGTAAATATGTATATCATAATCCTGGAGTGAGTAGCCATTCCCTTCTCCAGGGGATCTTCCCAACTCAGGGATCAAACCCAGGTCTCCTGTACTGCAGGCAGATTCTTTACCATCTGGGCCACTAGGGAAGCCCATCATGATACCTAGAGAAACCAATTTAAAAACTACAGAAGTACTATTTTTTAAATCAATAAATAATTTAAAATGGAAATCTAAAAACAATTCAAATACTCCAAAAGAAGTCAAAAAAGAGTAAACAGGAACAGAAAACAGAGTGAAAAAACAGAAAACAAGTAATAGGATTGTAGGCCTAAATACACACTTATCAATATTATGTTAAATGTTAATAGTATAAACACACATATTAAAAGACAGATTGTCAGAATGGATTTTCAAATGACTTTATGCTGCTAGCAAGAAGGGCACTTTAAATGAATGATACACACAGGTTAAATGGAAAAGGATGGAAAAATATAAGCCTTGCCAACACTGGTGAAAGCAGAAGTCATTACACTGACATCAGACAAATTAGCTCTCTGAGCAATATGAAATAGTGTGGATAGAGAAGAACATCACACAATGATGAAAGTGTCAGATAACAAGGATACATAACAGTTCTAAATGTATATGCACCAAACAACAGAGATTCAAACTACATGAAGTGGAACTGAAAGAATGGGCAGATCTGCAGCAACAGTTATAGTTGAAAATCTCAATATTCTGTTCTCAATACTCAATACAATGGGCAGGTAGAAAATCAGTATGAATACAAAAGAACTGAACAATATCATCTACCAACGTCATCTAGTACTTATAGAACACTTCGTTCAAGAGAAGCAGAATTCATATTGTTTTCAAATACACATGGAATAATTTGTCAAGAGAGATCATATTCTAGGTCATAAAACAAGGCTTGACAAATTTAAAAAGAACAAATTCAAACAGAATGTGTTCTCTGACCATAGTGAAACTAAACTAGAAATCACTTACAAAAAGTTAATTAAAAATTCCTAATACTTAGAAACAAAAGCCATACTTTCAAATAGATATGTGCCGAAAAGGAAGTCTCAAGGGAAATTAGAAAATATTTTGAACTGAATGAAGATGAAAATATAGCTCATCAATATTTGTGACCTAAAGCAGGAGAGAGAAATTTATAGATTTTAACTGCTTATATAAGAAAAGAAGTAAAATCTCAAATTAATAACTTCATAAAACCTCCAGCCAGAAAAATAAAGACATAAATTACCAATATCAGAAATGGGGAAAAAAAAAAAGATATCACCTCAGACCTCACAGACATTAAAAGGATAATAAGAGAGAACTATAACAATTCTAGACACATAAATTAGACTTAGATAAAATGGACCAATTCCCTGAAAGCCATAAACTATACCAAAGATTACCCAAGAAAAAATAAACAAGTCAAAGAGTACTATATCTAGCAAGGAAATTAAAAGTATACTTTAAAAATATCCCCCAAAAGAAAATTGCAGGTACCAATAATTTCACTGGAAAATTCTATCAAATCGTTAATGAAGAAATACATCTTTATAAGTAAATGGTTCCAGAGCAATTCCTTATCTGTATGCAAAAGAAAAAAGACTCAAACTAAACTTCACATCTTATACAAAATTAACTCAAAAATACATCACAGATTTAACTGTAAGGTATAAAACTATACAACTTACAGAAGAAAACAGGAGAAATTTTAATTACCTTGGTTGAGCAAAGTATACCTGGCAATGTTTCAAAAGAAAAAAAATAAACTGGACTTCATCAAAATTAAAACCTGTTAAAGACACTATTAAGAGAATGAAGAAACAAGGTACAGGCTGGGATAAACATTTGCAAAACACTTATCTGACAATGAACTTGTATCCAGAATTCCCAAATCTCAACAGTAAGAAAACAAAGGAACTTTTTAAAATGGAAAAACATTTGAACAGACATTTTACCAAAGAAGATGTATTGTTGTTGTCAAATAAGCTCATGAAAAGATGCTCAATGCATTAGCCATTAGCTATTTGGGAAATGCAAATTAAAATCACAATGAGATACAACTTCACACATTATAATAGCTTAAATATTTTTAATAGTCAATACCTTGTCTGGCAAGAACACTGAGTAACTGGAACTCTCATACATTGTTAGTAAGAATGAAAAATAGTGCAACCACAGTGGAAAATCACTGGGCAAGTTCAAGAAGTTAAATATACACACACCATATGACCTGATAATCCTACTCCTATGTATTCGCTCTTGATAAAGAAATTCATGTTGACAGAAAATCTACACACAGTTGTCTATAACAGGACTCTTTATAAATCATCAAAAGCTGTCAACTAGTCAAATATCCTTTAATGGGTTATTCAGTAAATTCTGGTACATTCATATAATAAAATATTGTATAGCGATAAGAAAACAAGCTATAAAATATAGAACTTTGATAGAGGCAGTCCTAAGATGTCAGAGGAATAGGACAGGGAGACTACTTTCTCCCCCACAAATTCATCAAAAGAACATTTGAATGCTGAGTAAATTCCACAGAACAACTTCTGAATGCCGGCAGAGGACATCAGGCACCCAAAAAAGCAGGCCATTGTCTTCAAAAGAAGGTAGGAAAAAACATAAAAGATAAAAAGAGAGATAAAAGAGATAGGGACGGAGCTCCATCCCGCGAAGGGAGTCTTACAAAAGAGAGAAGTTTCCAAACACCAGGAAACACTCTCACTGCCAAGTCTGTGGTGAGCCTTGGAACCACAGAGGGCAACATAACCGGGAGGAAAAAGAATTAAAACCCACAGATTACGTGCCCAGCAGTAACTCCCCCAGCGGAGAAGCAGCACAGACGCCTGCACCCGCCACTAGCCAGCGGGAGCTGGGCAGGGAGGCGTGGGCTGCATAGTTTAGAGTAAGGACCGGGCCTGAATGCCCCAAGGGCAATCTGGAGAAACTAACCTGGGCTAGCAGACCAGACTGGGATAGCAAACCAGACTGTGGGATAGCTATCACGTGAAAAGCCTTAACCTAAGACACCCCCAGGGCTGCTCACAGAACAAAGGGTTGAGCAGAGCTAGCCGGCTACAGGCCAGCCCATCCCCCTCCAGTGACAGGCAGGCGAGGGCAGCCAGAGCCGGAAGAGGGCAATCACGGCCCCAGAGAGGCATTATTTACCAAACTGCAGGCAGGCTTCGTTGCTAACCAAGACTTCTTGGGATTCTGGACAGTCAATATGTGCCTGAGAAGGTGTGCCAGTTATACACCCAGAAAACCGAGTGGCAGGGACAGGGAACATGATAAGTCACAGTGACTGCTCTCGCCAAACACCAGGTAACCTGAGCTGCTCCGACCTGGGAAGGGCACAAAACGCAGGCCCAACCGAGTCTGTGCCCTTGAGGAGTACCTGAGTACCTGAACCTGAGCGGCTTAGACCTGGGAAGTGCATACAACCCAGGGCCGGCCTCAGATCCCAGCAGAGCAACCTAGAGCCTAAGCAGTGTAGACAGGGAAAGCACACACGCCATGAGCGGGAGCAGGCCCAGTGTGGCCAAGACACTGCGAGCACACGCCAGGGTTATTTGTTTGCAGCGTCCCTCCATTTCGGCAAGACTGAACAAGTGAGCCTAAAAAAGTGTCCACCACCGCCCCCTTGTGTCAGGGTGGAAATTAGACACTGAAGAGACCAGCACACAGAAGAATCTAAAACAGAGGGAACCTCCTTGGAAGTGACAGATGCAATAGATTAAAACCCTATAGTTAGTACCGGATACATAGGAAGGGGCATATAGATCTTCAGAAATATAAGCTGGATCAAGGAACTATCCAAAAATGAATTGACCCCACACTGTCCACACCACCACCAGAGAAAGTCCTAGATATAATTTTACTATTCTTATTATCATTCTTTTCTTTTCAATCTTTTTTATAAATTTTAAGTCCTCTATTGTTCCTTTAATTTTCATTTTTATAACCTACTATTACTTTGAAAAAANGACAGAATCTGTCTGATGTAACTATTTTGGAAATCTGGAGCCCATTGAAGGCTTGAAACTTCCATGGAAAGTCTTGGACAGTAAATTGCAGTCAATTTGGGCCAATTTCAGCTTTTAATACAGTAGCAGTTACCCATCCCCCCAACTCCAGCCATGTGGCAGGCAGCTGTGCAGGTATTCTTTGAGCAACCTGTACACAGCTTGTGGGATATGGGATGTGCAAAAAGGTTTATATTCTCCAAATATAGGGTAATTTGTGCTCTGATTATTGATTGCTGCTTCTGATCACATAGGCACAGATGAATAGGCACAAGTCATCATTGTTGTACCTCTTCCCATTGTTGCAAAACTCTCCTTTGACTAATGTGATTTCCAGGAGATTTCAAAGGNCAAAAAGGTTTATATTCTCCAAATATAGGGTAATTTGTGCTCTGATTATTGATTGCTGCTTCTGATCACATAGGCACAGATGAATAGGCACAAGTCATCATTGTTGTACCTCTTCCCATTGTTGCAAAACTCTCCTTTGACTAATGTGATTTCCAGGAGATTTCAAAGGCAGGTGCCATTTTACTACTCCTACATATTTTGCTTTTCCTCACTCAGAAGTCAGACATTAAAGACTAGAACATTAGAAAACAAGTGTACATACAGGAAAAAATTAGAAAGTAGCTGTGGATGCCCAAAGATAGAAAAGACAGAATGCATCAAGTTTACACCATAGGCTGATGCTCAGCAGAGAGGCTACAATAGTCAATGAAAACAAAACCAATAGATGAAAACAATGACAAAAATAGCAAACTCTGGGGAAATGTGGAAACCATGATTCCCAGAACAAATTCAAATGTCCAGTGTTGAAAAAAAATCACAAAGCATACAAAGAAATGAGAAAGTATGGCCTCTTCAAAGGAAAAAAAAAAGTTCAAGAAAATTTGTCCCTGAAAAAGATTTAACAGAAGATACACTAGACAAAGACTTCAGAATAATAGTTTTAAAGATGCTTAAAAAACTAAAGGAAAATGTGGAGAAAGTCAAGAAAACAAGTGTGAACAAAATAAAAATATTAATAAAGAGAAAACCTAAAAGAAACCAAGAAGAAATTCTGGAAATGAACAGTACAAAAACTAAAATTTAAAAATTTACTAGAAGGATTCAAAGGCAGCTTTGAGCAGGCAGAAAAAAGAATCAGTAAACTTAAAAACAGGACAATGGAAATTATCAAGACTGAGGAGAAAAAGAAAAAAAGATTAAACAGAGCCTAGGAGAAATAGGAACATCATCAAAATAACAAACATTAATATCAGGGAAGTCTTAGAGGAAGAAGTAGAATAGAGAGAAATGAACAGAGAATCCTTGAAGAAATAATGACTGGCATCTCAAATTTGAAGAATATGCTAAACTACAACTACTATGAACACAAAGAGACCCGCAATTCAGTTCAGTTGCTAAGTCGTGTCCGACTCTTTGCGATTCCATGAATCACAGCACGCCAGGCCTCCCTGTCCATCACCAACTCCCCGAGTTCACTCAGACTCATGTCCATCAAGTCAGTGATGCCATCCAGCCAGACTCGCACCAAGATATATTATAACCAAATATTCAAGAGCTAAAAATAAAAAGTAAATCTTGAAAGCAGCAAGAAAGTAATGAAGCATCAGTTCCAAGTGATCTTCAATAAGTTTATAAGCAGATTTCCCATCAGAAACTCTGGAGGCCAGAAGAAAGTGAGTTAAAAGGGAAAAAAAAAAAAAACACCCAAAAATCTCTCAAGCACAGTGTTCTTCATAAATGAGGGGAAAATCAAGACCTTCCCAGAGAAAGTAAAGCTTAGCAAGTTTGTGACCTCAGGACCTGCCCTGCAAGAAATGGTCAAGGGGGTCCTGTGAGGTAAAATGAAAGGACAAAGATCACAACACAAAGCTGTATGAATAAACATAAACTACAAGGACAAATATAAAAGCTAGTATTATTGTAACACTGGTTTGTACCTTTACTTTTTGTTTTCTATACATTTAGAGACTAATGCAAAAGGATGAAGTTAGAAATCAATAACAAATTTGGAAAATTCATAAAACTGTGGAAATTAAACAAGAAGCTTTTAAGCAACCAATGGATAAAATAAGAAATCACAATGGATATTCAAAAATAATTAGAGGTAGATGAAAACAGAAACATAACATACTTAAACTTATAGTTCCCAACAAAAGTGGTGTTAAGGGGAAATGTATAGCTTATAAGTTCTTACATTAAAAAACAAGAAAGATCTGAGATCAACAGAACAAGCTAAAATTAAAGCTAACAGAAGGAAGGAAATTATAAGGATTAGGTGAGATAAATGAAATATAGTACATATAAACAATGAAGAAAATTAATAAAACCAAAAGTTGATTCTTTGACAAAAGCAACAAAATTGGCAAGATCTAACTAGATGGGCCACTAAAAAAGAGAAAAAACTCAAATTACTAAAGTCAGAAGTGAAAGTATAGATATCATACCAATTCTAGAGAAATAAAAAAGATTGTATTGTGAATGATTATACCCCAAAATGCTGAATAACCTAGAATAAAAATTCTTAGAAACACAAAATCTACCAAGACTGAATCACAAAGTAATAGAAATAGATTAGACCTGTAACTAGTAAGGAGATTGCATCAAAAACCTCCCAATAAATAAAAGCCCTGGATCTTATGGCTCCACTGTGAATTCTGCCAAACATTTAAGAAAGCACTAATACCAATCCTTCTCAAATTTATTGGAATATTAAAGAGGAGGGAACAGTTCCTAACTCATTCTGAGGACAACATAACTTTGACACAAAAGCAAGACAAACATACTACAAGAAGAGAAAAATATAGACCAATATCCTTTATGAAACTTGATGCAAAATTATCAACAAAATACTACCAAACACAATTCAGCAGCACACTAAATGGATTATACAGCTTAAACAGGCACAGTTTATCCCTGGAATACAAGGATGGCTCAAAATGTGAAAATCAATCAATGTAATATGCCACATTACAAAATGAAGAAAAAAACACGATCATTTAATTCGATGCAGCAAATTTATTTGGAAATAATTGAACGTTCTTTTGTGATAAAAAAAACTCTCAACAAAATAAGGAAACTACTTCCACATGATAAAAGCCACATATGAAAAACTCACAGCAAACGTGGTTAAAGACTGAAAGCTTTCTCTCGAAGATCAGAAACAAGAGAAAGACACCCCCTTTCACCACTTTTATTCAACAGGGTACTAGAAGTTCTAGCTAGAGCAAATAGGCAAGACAAAGAAAGAAAAGACATCTAAATTGGAATGGGAAAATTAAAATTATCTCTGTTTGCAGATGATATGATCTTATGTAGAAAATCCTAAAGATTCTCCCAAAAAGCTGTTAGAATAAATGAATTCAATAAAGTGATACAAAGTCAACACACAAAATTAAATGCATCTCTACATACAAATAAGGAATAATATGGAAAAGAAATTACAAAGGCAAATGTATACTAAAATCAAAAAGAATTAAATACTTTGGAACTATCTTCACCAAGGAAGTGAGAAACTTATATAAGAAAAACTGCAAAATATTGCTAATAGAAATGAAGATGACAAAATAAATGGAAACTCATTCCATTTTCATTGATTAGAAGACTTAATATTTTTAAAATGTCAGTATTCCCCAAATTCAATGCAATCCTTATTTAAATCCCAAAGATATAGTTCGTAGAATTAGATAAACTCGCCCTAAAATTCATAACGAATTTCAACGGAGGCCAAATAACCAAAAAACAATATTGAAAAAAACAAAAACTAGAGAACTCACACATCCTAATTCCAATACTTAGGACAAAGCTGTGGTAATCAAACAGTGTGACACTGGCATAAACACAGACATACAGGTCAATGTAATAGAATAACGACCCAGAAATGAGCTCTTGTATTTTTGGCCAAATGATTTTGACCATGATGCCAATCATTCAATAAAAGAAAGTCTTTTCAACTAAAAGTCCTGGGAAAATTGGATATCCATGTGCAAAAGAAAAAAGTTGGAAAGTTGGATCCTTACTCAACGCCACATATAAAAATTAGTTCCAAATGGATCAAGCATGTAATATAAGACCCCAAACAATGAAACTCTAAAAAAATATATAGAATAAAAGCTTCACAAGATTAGATTTGTCGGTGATTTCTTGGGTTATGACACCAAAGGCACAGGAAACAAAAGTAATAACAGACAACTGGGATTTATGAAAATGTTAAATTATTTTTATTTGTCTATCAAGAGACATTATTCACAGAGTAAAAAGGGGCAGCCTATAGATTCAGAGAAAATATTTGCAAATTATATATCTGATAAGGGATAATTATCCAGAATACATGTATAACTCCTAAAACTCAACAACTAAAAACAAACGTGATTTTAAAATGGGCAAAGGATTTTAACAGATATTTCTCTGAAGAAGCTATACAAAAGGTCAGTAAGCATCTGAAAAGGTGATCAACTTCACTAATCATTCAGGAAACACAAATAACTGCAACAAGATGACACCCCACACTCATTAAGATGGCTACAATCTAAAACAACAATGACAACGCTTTGGTGGTGAAGTAGAAAAATTACAGCCATATGCAGTGTTGTGGGAGGGCAAAATCATAAAGCTACTGTGGAAAACACTACAGGGGTATTTCAAAAAATTAAAAATAGAATTAGCATATGATCTGGTAATACCACATTTGGGTATATACCCAAAAGAAATGAAGGCAGAGTCTCAAAGGAATATTTTTACATCCATGTACACAGCAGCACCATTCACAACAGCTAAAATATGGAAGAAATTCAAATGTCCATTACCAATGAACAGATAAGCAAAATGTGGTATATACATGGAGCAAAATATTTTTCAGCCTTAAAAAGGAAGGAACTTCTGCAATATGCTACAACATGGATGAGCGTTAAGGATATTATGCTAAGTGAAATAAGCCAGTCACAAAAAAATACACATAGGATTCCACCTATATAAGGTACTTGTTGTTATTATTTAGTCACTAAAGTCGTATCCAACTCTTATGCAACCCCATGGACTGTGGCCCACCAGGCTCCTCTGTCCAGTGGGATTTCTCGTGCAAGAATACTGCAGTAGGTTGCCACTGCCTTCTCCAGGGGATCTTCCTGACCTAGGGATCCAAAGGTACAGGCAACAAACGTAATAGCAGACAACTGGGATTTATGAAAATCCCAGTCTGGGTCTCCTGCATTGGCAAGTGGATTCTTTACTGCTGAGCTACCAGGGAAACCCACATGAAGTACTTAAAAGTCGTCAAAATCATAGAGAAAGTAGAATAGTGGTTGGCAGGGGCTGGAGGGAAGGAAAAAGAGGAAGCTGTTATTTAATAGGCACAGCATTTCAGATTTGTAAGATTTGTGGGAATGGATGATGTGATGGTTACACATCAGTGTGAATGTGATTTAATACCACTTCACTGTACACTTAAAAGTAGTCAAGATGGTAAATTTTACATCACAAGTATTTTAACACATTTTTTTCATATCAGTAACTGAAAATAGTGGGGACAGAGCTGTAAAGGAGCAGAGTTATTTTATGCAATTGAATTAAAGCTGATATAAACTCAAATTAAGCCTTCCCAGGTAGTGCTAATGGTAAAGAACAATTTGATCCCGGAGTGGAGAAGATCCCCTGGAGGAGGGCATGGCAACCTACTCCAATCTTCTTGGAGAATACTATAGACAGAGGAATCTGGTGGGCTAAGGTCCACAGGTTCACAAAGAGTTGGACACAACTGAAGCGACTTGGCAGGCACACATGCAGATTCAAATTAGAGTGATTTAATGTGAGGTTTTAAACGTAATCACCATGGTAATCACAAAGAAAACAGAACATGAAAGAAACACAACTGTGATCACTGAAAGATGAATGGATAAACAAAACACAGTGTTTGCATACAATGGAATTCTTCAGCCTTAAAAAGGAAATATTGATACAGGCTCCAACATAGATGAACCTGGAGGACATTATTCTAAGTGAAATAGGCCAGCCACAAAAAGACAAATTCTGTGTGATTCCACTCATATGAAGTATCTAGAGCAGTCAAATTCATAAAAACAGAAGGTAGAATGGGGTTCCTGGGGGCCTGAGAGAAATGAGGAATGAGGAGTTATTGTTTAGCAGGTACAGAGTTTTGATTTTGCAAGATGAAAAGAGTTTTGGACTGCAGTACACTTCAAAAATGGCTAAGACGGCAAAAATTATATAATGTGCATTTTACCATAATACAAAAGGGGCAGGGGAGTAGCTGAGTTCCTAAAAATAGGTGTGTGGGTGATGGGACTGCTCAAGCCTTCAGAGCTCAGAAGTATGCACTCTGGAGTGTATTCTTCTGTGTGCTTTCATGTGGATGATTTTGCTTGGACCTCATAGTTACTCTGTGAAGAAGGTAGATTCTTAATTCCCCATTTTAAACATTAGGAACCTGAAAAAAAGAAGAAAACCTAGGACTTCCACTGTGATTTTTCAAATTGAACCCAAAATGGATGAAAGAATGTTCTGTACCCACTGGCTTAACTGGTTTATGGCACCATTAGCATTTTCAGCCTTTCCTTACAGAATGCATGTAACAGAAACTGAGGCAAACACTTGTTAGGACAAGAACAGATCAGGGTCCAGGCCAAGCATTGGCTAGAGCAGTGCGAACATCTTAGAAGCCTTGGGCTAAGAGGTGAGTATTATTGAGCATATATCATGCACCAGGAAACACTTTACAAGGCTAGTTTTGTTCTATCCCCATAGCTACCCTGGGTAGTAGAACATACAAACTCCCCAGTTCTTCTAAGGGACATAGGGTTAATTAGCTCACCACATCTGTTCAACTAGAAAGAGGTGGAATCAGGACTTGAACTTACATAGGCCACTGGGGAAACTGCATCCAAAGTCTCCCCCCACCCTGCGTTTGCCCAGAGTTGGCAACATGGGGGAGACCAGAACCCCAATTTTGTCATGCATAACATGGCAGGATGAGCTGGAGGACTAGATCCCTGGAGCCCTAAAATGTTAGTGTGACCTGCCATGTAAAGCAGATCCAAGGAGCCAAGGAGGAGGGATGGTGAAACAACACAGCCCACAGGCTCCCAAAGTGAAAGTACAAGTTGCTCAGTAGTGTCTGACTCTTTTGCAACCCCATGAATTGTAGCCGGCCAGGCTCTTCTGTCTATGGATTTCTCCAAGCTAGAATACTGGAGTGGGTAGCCTTCCCCTTCTCCAGCAGATCTTCCCAACCCAGGAATTGAACCGGGGTCTCCTGCATTGCAGGCAGATTCTTTACCAACTGAGCTATCAACGCAGCCACAAATACATTTATATTATATATTATATATAAATGTACAATAGTTTGTAATATATAAATATAATATATGAATGTATATTAATATAAATATATGTATTATATAAAACGTGTGTGTGTGTGTAGCTCAGTTGTGTCCAACTCTTTGTGATCCCATGGACTGTAGCCCGCTAGGCTCCTCTGTCCCTGGAATTTTCCAGGCAAGAATATTGGCGTGGATTGCCATTTTCTTCTCCAAGAGATTTTCCCGACCCAGGGATGGAAACTGTGTCTCTTGTGTCTTCTCATTGGCATGTGGATTCTTTATCACTGTACCACCAGGAAGCCCTATATAAAACATATATTTATAGAAATATATATATATATATATATATATAAAAGTGTAAATTTAGGTTCACAGCATGGTGTTTACATTTCATTCCTGATAGCGTATCCTGTTTCTTTCTATAATGTGTTTAGTATAAGTCTTTGGTTATATGCTGCTACTGCTGCTGCTAAGTCGCTTCAGTCATGTCCAACTCTGTGCTACCCCATAGATGGCAGCTCACCAGGCTCCCCCGTCCCGGGGATTCTCCAGGCAAGAACACTGGAGTGGGTTGCCATTTCCTTCTCCAGTGCATGAAAGTGAAAAGTGAAAGTGAAGTCGCTCAGTCATGTCCGACTCTTCATGGTTGGTTATATATATAGTCTCAAAAAGTATATCTTGTTTTTTAGTTTTACCTGTAAGATTTTTTTGTTTGTTTATACAAACGGCATGGGCTTTAAAAGTTTGTTTTATGTCCTACTTTTATCATCTAGTACTTAGTTTTAAAGTTATATCCATGTTGAGCGTGTGTGGAGGGGGGATATTTTAGCAACCAAGTGAGATTCTAGTATGCATCTGTCTTACTGAGGATCCCTGCAAGGGAGACCCTGAGATGCGAGTGCATCTCAGGATGAGGGTTCAAGTGGCTCATTTAGGAGATGACCCCTATAAACCCCTGATTGCAGTGGGGAAGTGGGCAAGGGAGAGAAGGAAGTTGGTGAAGGGCATGTTGCCAAATCAGTTCCTTCTGTGGCACTTCTGACCTGCCCTGAATGCAGGCAAAGCAGACCAGATGAAATCCCACAGGTGCTGGCAGAGAAATGGTAAGTGCAGGGGTGTTGTGGAGTGGGGAGGAGGTACAAACAGCCTCTGCGACAGCATCATTCACAATCATTCCCCTTTAGACAGACCTTAGCTTTTTCTTACCACATATCATCTCAGTTCAGTTCAGCCGCTCAGTTGTGTCCGACTCTTTGCGACCCAAGGGACTGTAGCATGCCAGGTCTCCCTGTCCATCACCAACTCCCAGAGTTTACTCAAACTCATTTCCATTGAATCAGTGATGCCATCCAACCANCTCCCGGCAATCTTGATTCCAGCTTGTGCTTCTTCCAGCCCAGCGTTTCTCATGATGTACCCTGCATATCTCACTTACTTTCCTCTAAATCATTTGTCCCCCCAGATTATATTTAGATCACTTTTGAAAACTTCAGGTGACATCCAATCCCTGGGGTCACAAAGATCCTCTGCAGAAGTAAATGGCAACCTACTTCACTATTCTTGACCGGGAAATCCCATGGACAGAGGAGTGTGCCAGGCTACAGACCATGGAGTCTCAAAAGACAGGACTTAGCGACTAACAACAGAACAACACTTTCAAATATTTAAGATTGATTGAGCCCTTCTGGAGAGCAGTATTGCAGTGTTTACTGACATTAACATGCACACTGAGTAAAATCTGACTTTGAGGAAACTAGTTGGAAATACCCCAACATGCACAGAAAGACATACACACATCCATGGTTACTGAGCATTGTTTGTAATAGGTGAAAAGGTGGGCGGTGGGGGGGGTGGTGGTGGAGAAAGTGAGCCACCAGGGAAGCCCCCCAAAAGAGAAATGTTTAAATAAAATGTGATAAGAAATACACAGAACAAATTACAATAAATAGGCTTCTTCATTGATTATAAATATAAAATTTATAGTCCCCCAAAGAAAAAAGAATAGAAGACAATTGTGCAACAGTATTATCCCTATGCTCCCAGTGATATTTAAGAAATTCAACCGAAATATGCGCACATCACGTTTGCATACCTATGCTCTTGNTACAATAAATAGGCTTCTTCATTGATTATAAATATAAAATTTATAGTCCCCAAAAGAAAAAAGAATAGAAGACAATTGTGCAACAGTATTATCCCTATGCTCCCAGTGATATTTAAGAAATCCAACCGAAATATGCGCACATCACGTTTGCATACCTATGCTCTTGAAGGTTTCACAGCTAACTGCTATACGGCTTAATACGTACAAAGCCTTACACGGTAAGTGGTATAATAAGAATTGTCTTTTTTTTTAAAATTATAGTGCATTCTTGCATTACTTACATAATTTAAAAGTAAAGAATATGTTTGCGATTGCATTAATAACTCCCTGAACCCAACTACCTGCCAAGCGTGAGGGTCATTTATTACAACACCTCCGTCTCAAGAGCCCAGCACGGGGTCCAGCAGTTAATCGCCTGGCTGTGAACACATGCTGCGGGGGCCAGCCTGCCGATTCTCACCACTCCCCACACCTTAGCGAGATCCTAGAGTCAATATTCACCACACCACGCTTCTCTCTCAGACGACGCAGCAGCCAGCCGCCCAAACCGCAGGCGCGAGAAGGCGGTGCCCACTCCCAGCAGCCCCGCCTCCCGGGCACCTAGACGTCACTGGGCCGCGCCGCTGAGTATCTGAAGGGTCTGCGATCTGCCTTCCGGAAGGGAACCCCGGCCCCTAACTATGGCGACCGTCGCGGAGCAGTGGGTACTGGTGGAGATGGTCCAGGCGCTCTACGAGGTGAGCTTGGCGACTTCAGGGGCTCACGACCACACCCAACCCTGGGGAAGTGGGACGTTTTGTGTGGATATTTGTGCTGAGGGCCTAGGCGGGCCTGGCCCAGTCACGCCCGGACCCTCGGCGTCGCTCCCAGGAAGGGCTCAGAGGCACATTTGCCAGCTGCGGAATGTAGGGAGCGCGGGTGGGAGCCGAACTGGGGGGTCTCGATTTGCTCCAGCGAGCGGAGAGCCCTCTCCAGGTCCTGTCCGGATACAGGAGAGAGACTAGTCAAAAGCCAGAGCTGCTAAAATGGGAGAGATGGAAGTAGAATGGAAAATCTCAGTCTGGAGACGTCCTAGGGAAGACAGGTCCTTGGAACTGTGGAGCAGATAATAGGGGAAAAAAATAATAAGTTGGAGTTTGTTTTTGTTGGGTGGTAGCCGAATGATCTGTTGGAAAGGAAGCCGAATGATTTAGGAATATGAAATAGCCATTCTTCCGCATACGTCCCATTTTCTGTCTTGCAGAGTTACAACTACTTTAGTAAATCTTTGAAGAAAGGCTAGTTAAGGGATGTTTTTTGAAAGGCCAGCCATTTCAGGTAGTAAGATAATATAAAATTTAAAGGTCGTTCTTGTAAAATGTTCATTCGACATTTAGTGAGTTTCCCTGCACTGTCCAGTAGAACTTTATGCTTGTTCTCTGAGGTCTTCAGTAGCTACTAAACACATGTGGCTGTTAGTACTTGGAAAGTGGCTAGTACCGCTAAAGGACTGAATTTTTCATTTAATTTAGATGTGTATTTAAATAGGTGAATGGTGCTAGTGACTATAGTACTGGGCAGCACAGATGTAAATGCTAGAAGTAGTGCAGTGAGCGAACAGGTAGAAGTCGCTGTGCTTATGGGTCTCACATTCATGTAAAGTGAATCTCAGTTTTCTTTCGATAATTTTCTTGAAACTTAATATTGCACTTACTGGCAGCAGTGATGATGAAAGATGCATCAGGACCCATCAGGACTTTTTGGGGAAAAAAAAAAAAAAAACAGTTAAGAAAGAGAATATGGCTTAGGAGATGTCCAACCATAGGTTAATCATAGTGACTAAGTGAAAGTCACTCAGTCTTGTCCCACTCTTTGCAACTCCTTGGAATTCTCCAGGCCAGAATACTGGAGTGGGTAACCTTTCCCTTCTCCAGGGGATCTTCCCAACCCAAGGATCAAACCGAGGTCTCCCGCATTGCCGGCGGAATCTTTACCTGCTGAGTCACAAGGGAAGCCCAAGAATACCGGTGTGGGTAGCCTATCCTTTCTCGAGGGGATCTTCCCCACCCAGAAATCCAGCTGGGGTCTCCTGCATTGCAGGTGGATTCTTTACCAACTGAGCTATCAGTGACTTAAGAGCCACTGAAATTTAAGATTTGTGTTTCAGAAATGAATAACTTCTACTGTATATTGTTGCTGCCTTTCTGAAGACTGCCCTTCGGTTATGTAACTTCTCATACCTTAGTACTGACCACGAGTGAGCCTCGAGAGAAGTCCTCCTGGATGTCTTTCCTAAGGAAGAAAAGAACTTGCATTTATAATTTTTATTAATTCACTAGACATTTCAGCTTTTCTTAGGATGATGTCTTTGTGGGGTGGAATGTTTAGTGACTTGGATATTTGTCAGCTGTAATCCAATTATTGATAAAACCAAAAGGGTTTTTTTTAGTAGAGCACTTATTCTTAAATGAATTATATTCAGGAGGGATCAGCAAAATTTAAAAATAATCTTAGATTTCTGGTTTTGCTTCTAATTTCTGTGTATCTTGGATGTAGAATTTAAGGAGTCTTGTTGTGTACCCATACATAGATAACATGTATGCAGTTTTAAAGGGACCTGTGCAGTGATCTGAAAGTTTATCTTTGCATTGGTCATCAGTTTCCCTGTCACCACCTCAGAATTTTTTGAACTGCTGTGACTCATCACGTTCTGTCTAATGGTTTACAGTAGTTTGCATTTACATTTCTGCTGCTGCTGCTGCTAAGTCGCTTCAGTCATGTCCGACTCTGTGCGACCCCATAGACGGCAGCCCACCAGGCTCCCCTGTCCCTGGGATTCTCCAGGCAAGAATACTGGAGTGGGTTGCCATTTCCTTCTCCAATGCATGAAAGTGAAAAGTGAAAGTGAAGTTGCTCAGTTATGTCCGACTCTTAGTGACCTCATGGACTGCATCCTGCCAGGCTCTTCTGTCCATGGGATTTTCTAGGCAGTAGTACTGGAGTGGGGTGCCATTGCCTTCTCCGATTTACATTTCTAAATACCTCTTTTAAATGACTTTCCAATGACAACCTATTGGAATACAGCACTCCATAACTGACTGATGGTGGTTTAGTTGATATCTGGAATCTTCTACATGCACTTGGTGTGTTTAGTTGTATAAAACATAAAAGTCAGCTAGCTTGGCCTTTATCCTGGAAATGTACAGTTGAAAAGAAGACCTGACATGGATAATTTCATTAAGGTAACTTTTTGCCTGTTGACATGGAAAACAGTACATACTTTTGGGGAACTATGGTAGAAAAGAGACATGCTATTTCTTTAAGCATTAATAAAGTCTTTCTGCCATGTTCCAAGGAGAATGTAAAGAGGCTTATCAGGGATACAGAAAATGTAGTAAGATGTGCAAAATTCTTTGAAAATTATGGAAACTGGTTTCCAAATAATTCTCAATTCATCCGTGGTATGTGAAGTGATAGAAGGCTTGTGACGCTGCAAAATGTTTGTTACAGTCATTTCCTACTAGTAAAAATACAAATTACCTGAAGGATCTGATAGTTAATATTATTTAATTATTGAAATTCTTTGTCAGATTTTATTAAAAAAAATTTTTTTTATTCCTAAAGATGGTTTAAAGCTGCAGTTTTAGAGATTTTTTTCATGTTAGGAGAAATGCCTTCTGTTAGAAATGGGAAATGGAATGAGCAGAAATAAAGTGAGCTTTGGAAGTAAATCTTCAGAAGTAATAAACAGCTTTTGTAAGGGTCATGGGTAGTAGTATATGCAGGTGCGTTAAATTATATGTGCAGATTTGGAAATATTTGTTTATTTCTTGTTTTTGTTTTACTTTTGTTTTTTGACTCACTCCTAGGCTCCTGCTTATCATCTTATTTTAGAAGGAATTTTAATACTCTGGATAATCAGACTTCTTTTCTCTAAAACTTACAAATTACAAGAACGATCTGATCTTACACTCAAGGTGAGAAGTTAAATTTCTATTTTATTATTTGATGTATGATTACAGTTGGTACATCTTTCAAAAAGGACTTGTGGTGGCTCAACTATATGTGTTAAAATGTTTTCTAGAATGTAAGGAAAACAGAAATGAAATATCAGGGTAAACAAATTACAAACAATCCAGGGATAAAGTAAGTACACAAAGGAGTACCATGTTACAGGCCTTTATATTTTGCTAGGAGTAAACAGGAGTCTGGAAACATACTAGATGCTGGAAGGGAAACATGGGCTACTACTGAATTGCCAGTGTCCACCTGTAAGGTTCCATGAGTTGCTTGGGAAAAGCAGCACTGTTTCTCAAGTCTGAATGAAAGTTTTCCCTGTGGTCTTTATAAAAGAGATTCAGAGTCGGGGAGAATCCTCTCCATCCCACCACTCTTCACGTTCCTACCCCAAATCAAATTTTATGTGTTCTGTATGGTAAAGGACCCAGCTCAAGCCCAAGTTGGGCAAACCTTTGGAAGAAGTGTCAAGAGGACTTTCAGTGCTGCCCCTCTGGGGGCTGTTGTTAGTATGAAGGACCAAGGGGTTTATGGAATCCCCCACCTTCTCGTGCACGTAGGAACACTGAGTAACTGTGCCCCAGGTATGAGAGGGGAAGAACAGTTTTGACTGCAGCATGGTTTCTGTGACTTTGATTGTTTCCCTGTCCAGCCTCTATAGCAATATGCCAGAATACTTAGAGACAGGTACAGTTAGAGATGTTTTCCCTCAAAAATCCCTAAAGCTTCAGTTCAGAAGTTCACAAGGCAGCGTTAAGTGTAGCACAAAGATGGGCACTGCTCTTTTTTTTGCTTACTGGAGCATTCACAGGAGAAGGTGCAAGTGGAATGGAATTACAGCAGTGTGGCAGGTGTTTCCTTGTTTTCACTGGCTGGCCCTTGCTGTCTTGATCATTAACGTTTATCATGAGATGGTCAGACAGTATCCCCTCTAGGGGATATGCAGCAAGTGACTCTTAGGGCTAATAAGTTTTGGAAACCAGGGTAAAGCAAACTAAAGAGGTGTCTCATTGCATGACTTCTTATATAAAAGGTTTTTTATACACCAGTGGCTATTTGAACCACTGGAGAGATGCCCTAAACTTGACCACAGATCCCCACCTCTGCCTTTTTTATCACACTAATCCTTAGTGTGCCATAGAACACTTTTGATGGTATTACAGTAAGATTGAGTCATCCAGCCTAGAAATCCTGTCTTCTTTTTTTCCCTTGCTATTTAGGAACTCCATGTGAATGATTACGTGGCCATGGAACAGATTTCTAGCCCAGCTGTTTGAGGGGTTGATCGTTCCTAATATTTAAACATATCAGTCTACACAAATGTGCATTTTGAAAGAATAATGCCTAAACATAATTTTAGGATAACCCTCTAAAAGCAAAACTTACCTAGAGCAAGATTCAGGAGTCACTGACATCTTACCCTAAAAGCTGTGGAAGGAAAAAAAAAAAAAAACTGTGAGTGTTTCTAAAACTTAACCTAATGGCAGCAAAGAAGAAATGCCCTTCTCAGTTTGACAGATGTGCAGAGTCTCTTAAATACCAGGCAATCTTGAATTGATTCTGAAATCTGTCTCCATGGTAGCGAGTGGACTGTGTATATGTATCACACGTGCTCCAGGCTTGTTCAGGCTACTGTTCTTCCATGTAGTTGATTTATTCAGCTAAGCATTTTTGAGTCCCTGAGCCTTAAGTGAGTATGCTCTTGGCCATGCCCTAGAGTTGCCTATTAGGAGAAACATACACAGAAGCATTTAACAGGAGTGTGGAAATAGAAATATTAAGAGTGGGCTTATCTAAGGCTAGAATTGCTGTGTCTGTCATGTTCATCGGGTGTGCCTCATCTCATCGTGTACATCCAGAGTACATTTTCAAAATTACACTTCCTTTCCTAGTTCAAGAAAGGATAAGAAACTCAGAATAGTCAAAATACCTGTAATGCAGGAAATAACAGGTAAAAGGAATAAAGTGGCTTTCTATGAGAAATTTCCAAACAACTAAATCCTATTATAATAATTATTATGAGAGAGTCTTTTGGTATATTTCAGTTGCTTCTGAATCCTTGCCAGTGGCTTATAGAAACAGTGCTTTGTAGTCTACTTGATCCCTTCCTATGACTGTCGTGCCTATAAGAACCTAAGGTATGGCTGTCTGTAATATTCTGCAAGCAGCTGAGGTCGCTTAACCTGCAGTCGTGCTTCTCATCTTTGTGTTGTAGACTTTTTGTTTTATCATCAGTAGCAGTTATACTTCATACAGTGAAGAATTCTGAACAGAAATAAAATTAAAAAAAATTTTCCATCACCCAGCAAGTTTCATGGGAAAAGAGCCTTTAGTCTGAGTTGAGAAAAGAGGTGAGGGGTTAAGTGCACGAAACTCAGTAGTGATTTAGTGTCATTTCCAGCCACAGCGTCTGGACCGCTTTCTAGCAGCATGTTCATTACAATGGCATCATTACAACAAACAGTTTAGATACTGCTAGAGTTGCTGTCCAGTAAGTAGCACTGCATTGTATTTTAACTGCTTTTCTTTTGCAGGAAAAGGAAGAATTGATTGAAGAGTGGCAACCAGAGCCTCTTGTTCCTCCTGTCTCAAAAGACCATCCTGCTCTCAACTACAACATTGTTTCAGGGTAAATTGGTTTTTCTAGTCAAGGGCTGGTGTTTGGTTTCCTGAAAGTAAATTCAGCAAAGTATACGTTGGTTTATATAGTATTTCCTTTTTAACTGAAATAAGACGTTCAGAAATTTCTGGAGATTGGAAATGCTCTTTAATAGTCTCCAGTTTGGGTTTCAGAGTTTGTTTCTTTAAAACAACATATCTATTTTTCAAAGTAATACAGACATATAATATTTCAGATGGTGAGACAGTGAAATGAAAAACAGCATTCCTCCTTTTTCCCACCGGTGTGTTTCTGACTTTAAATCTGTTGTAAATCTTTGTAACTAGGTAGTAATGGTATGCTTGCACCACTGTTTCTTGATTGATTAGTATAGACAGTCCCTCTTGACTCTCACAGTATGAATTATGAAACTTCAACTCACTTACACTAGTCCCTCCTGGCTTCCAGTGTTTTATCTGTTTTTATTTTTAGTTCTTCTGTTTCAGTATAGAGAAAATATTAGACACATAGTATCCACCATCAAGAAGTAATAGGTATTAACATTTTGCTGTTTACTTCAAATCTGTTTTTTAAAAGAAATAGAGCATTAGAAATATAGTTGATCTTTGAACAGTATGGCAAGGCTGCTGACCCTCCATGCAGTCAAAAACCTACATCTAAATTATACTCAGCCCTCCAGATACATGGTTTTAATACATCCCTCCAGATATGCGGTTTTACTACTATTTACAGTCTTGAAGTTGGTGGATGGATGTTCCTTTGCTTATATTTATACTTTTACAACAATATGCCTGTCGCTGTGAAAATTTTCAGTATTATGTTTAAAAAATACGATGCAGTGTGTTCTCCTGAGAGAGCTTCCCAGGTGGCTTAGTGGTAAAGAATCTGCCTGCCAGTGCAGCTGATGCAGAACATCTGGGTTCAGTCTCTGGGTGAGGAAGATCCCCTGGAGAAGGAAATGGCAACCAACTCCAATATTCTTGCCTGGGAAATCCCGTGGACAGAGGAGCATGGAGGCCTACAGTCCATTAGGTTGCAAAGAATCAGATACCACTGAGCAACATTCTCCTGAGACTGTCCTCCTATTTCTGTTCTGACATGGGAGAGGCTTGTATTCTTCACTTTGGTAAATTTCTTTGGTCTTATGAAAGTTTTACTTGTTCTTAAATTAAACTTACCAATCATTAATGTTATGATCATAAAATCCTTCCTACCACAGATGTCTAATTTGGCTGTTTTCTGTATGACAGTCACTTGTCCCAACATAATTGGTTGAATAATCCATTTTTTAACCTACTGATTGGAAATTTCCTTACTTTCATATGTCACGTTCATCACTCATTCTTGTCCAGCTCCTTTGTCATATCCTTCTCCAGGGGATCTTTCTGACCCAGGGATTGAACGTGGGTCTCCTGCACTGCAAGTAGATTCGTTACCATTGAGCTACCAGGGAAGCCTTCATATGTTAAGTTCCCTTATATAAGATCTATTTCTGTTAAGTTTCTTTATATAAGATCTATTTCTGGCTTTATTTCTGTTCTTTTAATGTATTTGTTCTCCCTGTGCCAGAAGCTCGTTTATGTTGTTCAGTCGCTAAGTCATATCCAACTCTTTGCAACCCCACGGACTACAGAACACCAGGTTTCCCTGTACTTCACTGTCTCCCTAAGTTTGCTTAAGTTCATGTCTGTTGAGTCAGTGGTGCTGTCTAACCACCTCATCCTCTGTTGCCCCCTTCTCCTTTTACCTTCAGTCTCTCCCAGCATCAGGATCTTTTCCAGTGAGTTGGCTTTTCGAATCAGGTGGCAAAGTATTGGAGCTTCAGCTTCAACATAAGTCCTTCCAATGAATATTCGGGGTTGATTTCCTTTAAGACTGACTGGTTTGATCTCCTTGCAGTCCAAGAGACTCTCAAGAGTCTTACCCAGCACCACAATTCAAAAGCACCAATTTCGGGAAGCTCAGCTTTCTTTATGGTCCAACTCCAGATCCATACACAACTACTGGAAAAGCCATGGCTTTGACTATACAGACCTTTGTTGGCAAAGTGATGTCTCTGCTTTTTATATACTGTCTAAGTTCCTCATAGATTTTCTTTCAATGAGCAAGCGTCTTTTAACTTCATAGCTGCAGACACTGTCCGCAGTGATTTTGCAGCCCAGGAAAACAAAATTTGTCAGTGCTTTCACTTTTTACCCTTCTGTTTGCCATGAAGTGATGGGGCCAGATTCCATGATCTTAGTTTTTGAATGTTGAGTTTTAAGCCGGCTTTTTCGTTCTCCTCTTTCACCCTCATCAAGAGGCTCTTTAGTTGCTCTTTACTTTCTGCCATTAGAGTGATATCTGCATATTTGAAATTGTTGGTATTTCTCCCAGCAATCTTGATTTCTGCTTGTGATTCAACCAGCCTGGCATTTTGCATAATGCATTCCACATATAAGTTAAATAGGCAGGGTGACAATATACAGCCTTGTTGTACTCCTCTCTCAATTTTTTGAACCAATCCATTATTCCATGTCTGGTTCTGATTGGTGCTTCTTGACCTGCATACAGGTTTCTCAGGAGACAGGTGCGGTGGTCTGGTCTGTTTAAGAATTTTCATAGCTTGTTGTGATCTACATAGTCAAAGGCTTTAGCATAGTCAATTAAGCAGAAGTAGATTTTTCCTAGAACTCTCTTGCTTTCTCTATGATCCAACAGATAATGGTAGTGTGAATCCAGCTTATGTATCTAGGTTCATGTACTGCTGAAGCCTAGCTTGAAGGATTTTGAGCATAACCATGCTAGCTTGTGAAATGAACTCAGTGGTAGGGTAGTTTGAACGTTCTTTGGTATTGCCCTTTTTTGGGATTGGAATGAAAACAGACCTTTTCCCATCTTGTGGCCACTGCTGAGTTTTCCAAATTTGCTGACATATGAGTACAACACTTTAACAGCATGATCGTTTAGGATTTGAAATAGTTCAGCTGGAATTCCATCACTTCCACTAACTTTGTAGTAATGCTTCCTAAGGCCCTCTTTCTTGACTTTACACTCCAGGATGTCTAGTTCTAGGTGAGTAACCACACCACTGTGGTTATCCGGGTCAAGACCTTTTTGTGTAGTTCTTCTGTATATTCTTGCTACCTCTTAATCTCTTCTGCTAATGTTATATCCTTACCGTTTCTGTCCTTTATCCTGCCCATTTTTTCATGAAATGTTTCCTTGATATCTTCAGTTTTCTTGAAGAGATCTCTGGTCTTTCCCATTCTACTGTTTTCCTCAGTTGCTTTGCGTTGTTCATTTAAGAAGCCCTTATCTCTCCCTGCTGTTTTCTGGAACTCAGCATTCAGTTGGGCATATCTTTTCCTTTCTCCCTTGCCTTTTGCTGATCTTTCATTAGCTATTTGTGAAGCCTCCTCAGACAACCACTTTGCCTTCTTGCATTTCTTTTTCCTCAGACGGTAAAGCATCTGCCTGCAATGTGGGAGACCCGGGTTCGATTCCTGGGTCAGGAAGATCCCCTGGAGGAGGAAATGGCAATCCACTCCAGCACTCGTGCCTGGAAAATCCCACAGACGGAGGAGCCTGGTAGGCTACAGTCCATGGGGTCCCAAAGAGTTGGACACGACTGAACGATTTCACTCACTCACTCACTCACTCCTGTTCAGTTCAGTTCAGTGCAGTTCAGTTGCTCAGTCGTGTCTGACTCTTTGCGACCTCATGAATCGTAGCACGCCAGGCCTCCCTGTCTATCACCAACTCTGGGAGTTCACCCAAACTCATGTCCATTGAGTCAGTGATGCCATCCAGCCATCTCATCCTCTGTCGTCCCCTTCTCCTCCTGCCCCCAATCCCTCCTAGCATGAGTCTTTTCCAGTGAGTCAACTCTTTGCAGGAGGTGGCCAAAGTATTGGAGTTTCAGCTTTAGCATCATTGCTTCCAAAGAAATCCTAGGACTGATCTCCTTTAGAATGGACAGGTTGGATCTCCTTGCAGTCCAAGGGACTCTCAAGAGTCTTCTTCAACACCACAGTTCAAAAGCATCAATTCTTCGGCATTCAGCTTTCTTCACAGTCCAACTCTCACATCCATACATGACCACTGGAAAAACCATAGCCTTGACTAGATGGACTTTAGTCGGCAAAGTAATGTCTCTGCTTTTGAATATGCTATCTAGGTTGGTCACAACTTTTCTTCCAAGGAGTAAGCGTCTTATTTTCATGGCTGCAGTCACCATCTGCAGCCTCCTGTACAGTGTTACAAAACCTCTATCCACAGTGTTATTTGTTCTTCTATGCCAGAACTTCATTTATACCACTACGTTAATAATAGGTCTTGGCTAGCATGGATCCTGGAGAAGGCAGTGGCACCCCACTCCAGTACTCTTGCCTGGAAAATCCCATGGACAGAGGAGCCTGGTGGGCTGCAGTCCAAGGGTCGCTAAGAGTCGGACANCTTCTTCCAGTCCAGCATTTCTCATGATGTACTCTGCATATAGGTTAAATAAGCAAGGTGACAATATACAGCCTTGACGTACTCCTTTTCCTATTTGGAACTGGTCTGTTGTTCCATGTCCAATTCTCACTGTTGCTTCGGTACCCAATTCCTGGACAACATTGTTTTATTTTGCATTTCTCTGATTATTTGAGCCATTAAGTATATTTTTATCTACTTAATAGCTGTTGGGACTTTTCCCTTCCGTCAATGCCTACTAGTATCTTCTACTTCTTTTTCTACCTAATTCCCAGCCTACCTTTCAATTATCAGGAATCCCCAGTATTTTATAGATTTTAATTCTTGGTCAGTTCCTGTGTAGTGATTTATTACAATGATTCTAAGAAACTTTTTTTTTCTTTCTATTTTAAGATCTCTAAAATGAATATGAATCTTACAGCTACTGAGAGTCATTCTTACCTGGGGGCAGTTGGGGTGGTGTCATTTCTTAGCACTGATGAACTTGATCATGGTTATACTCACTGCCAACACCTCAGTTGAGTTACGTGGCCATAAGTCCTATAAGATAGCTGATGGAAGGAGAAATGCTCACGTTCCTCCAGACTGATGAACAGAGGCTGTTGGGACTACAGTTTGAGCATTCCTTTGTCAAATTCCTGCTGCCTTTGACTAATAAGAGCTTTCTAGAAACAGGTGATTCAATTGAGGAAAGATTAACTTAGGAGTTTAGTCCAGTAGGAAAGTTCCAGCACGAAATTTTAAAGAATGAGTGATACTGACTTGTCAGGTAATCTCAGAGATGATAGTGGAGCATCCTCCTAAGCAATACCAGGATACTCCAGTTAGTAAGGAGTATGAATACCTGTGATATCCATGATGTAGCAGGGAGCAGTCAGTCAGAACTGCTGACTAAAAGGTAGGAATGTCTTAACTGATTCATCTTGTTTATATTTTTCCATACATAGGTGCGAAAGTAGAATGACAAAAATCTGTGTCAGGAATGCCTTTTCATTAAATATAATGTGAAACACATATAATAAGAAAACTATCATTACTTTTTAATTGGCCATGTCTTTCTTCCTTAGTGGTAGATAAAATACAGTCAATGCCATCTTGGATTTGTGAAATACAAATTTCTATCACCCATCTGTTAGTTTTGTCTGTGGTATCTTCATTGAACCAAAATTCTTTGTTTTGACGTGGTCATATACATCCATTTTAGCCTCATAGTTTGTGTTTGGAGACTTGCTCTAGAAATCATTTCCTATTCCAGGGTCACAAAGACTTTCTAAATTTTCTTCTGTTATCTTTTTCAGAGTACTCTTCAGGCTTTTAAAATGCCTGAAATTCACCTTTATATATGGTTATTCAATTATATTTTTTCCCATTGAGAACAAAATATGTGTAACTTAGTGGTGGTTGCAGCTGCTGCTGTTTGCAGGTNCTCTAGAAATCATTTCCTATTCCAGGGTCACAAAGACTTTCTAAATTTTCTTCTGTTATCTTTTTCAGAGTACTCTTCAGGCTTTTAAAATGCCTGAAATTCACCTTTATATATGGTTATTCAATTATATTTTTTCCCATTGAGAACAAAATATGTGTAACTTAGTGGTGGTTGCAGCTGCTGCTGTTTGCAGGTATTTATATATAGGCATACCTCATTTTATTGCACTTCGCTTTGTTGTACTCCTGTGTGTGTGTGTGTGTACGCAGTCAGTCATGTCCAACTCTTTGTGACCCCATGGACTGTAGCCTACCAGGCTTCTCTGTTCATGGAATTTTCCAGGCAAGAATATTGGAGCAGGTTGCTGTTTCCTACTCCAGGGGATCTTCCCAACCCAGGGATCAAACCCTCGTCTAATGTGTCTCCTGCATTGGCAGGCAGAGTCTTTACCACTCTACCACCTGGGAATTCCATTGCACTCCCATAGCTACTGCATTTTTTTACAGATTAAAAGTTTGTGGCAACAGGTGTTCTTTGGAAGGAATGATGCTAAAGGTAAAACTCCAGTACTTTGGCCATCTCACGCGAAAAGTTGACTCATTGGAAAAGACTCTGATGCTGGGAGGGATTGGAGGCAGGAGGAGAAGGGGACGACAGAGGATGAGATGGCTGGATGGCATCACTGACTCAATGGACGTGGGTTTAACTCTGGGAATTGGTGATGGACAGGGAGGCCTGGCGTGCTGCTATTCATGGGATGGCGAAGAGTCGGACAGGACTGAGTGACTGAACTGAACTGTGTTGTCAGATGATAGTTGTCATTTGTTAGCAATAAAGTATCTTTTAAAAATTAGAAAATAATTTTTTTTAGTTTTATTAACATATACTTGACATATAGCACTGTATAAGTTTAAGATGTACAACATAATGATTGGACTTACATAGATCATGAATTGATTACCACATTAAGTTTAGTGAACATACATCATCTCATACAGATTCAAAATTAAATAGCAATTTTTTTTTCCTTCTGAGGAAAACAAGTTTTACTCAGCAATTTTCATATATTAATTTAACATCAGTGTTAACTATATTTGTCATGTTGTATGTGCATTACAGGCAGATCCTTTACGATCTGAGCCACCAGGGAACTCATTACATCCCCGGTACTTAATTACCTTAGACCTGGGAGTTTGTACCTTTTGATCACCTTAATCCAGTACCTCCTCTCCCTAACCTGCCTCTGATAACCACAAATCTGATCTCTTTTCCTATGAGTTTGTTTCTTTTTGAAATATGATTGACTTAAAATACTATGTTAGTTCCTGGTACACAACGTGGTGATTTTATATTTGTATACATCTCAGAATGATCACAATGATGAATCTAATTACCATTTATCACCATACAAAGATACTACAATAATCATTAACTATATTCCCCACACTGTACATTTCATATCCATGACTCATTTATTTTATAATCGAAAATTTGTACCTATTAATCTTCCTCACCCATTTTTTCTCATTCCCCCACCCTCCGTTCCCTCTGGCTGTGACTCTGCTTCTCTGTGACTGCTTCCGTTTTGTCTGTTCATTTGTTTTGTTTTTCAGGTTCCACATGTCAGTGAAATCATACATATTTGTCTTTCTCTGACTTAACTCCACTCAGCATCATAATACCCTGTAGATCTATTCACGTTCTCACAAGTGACAAGGTTTTGTTCTTTTTTTTTGGCTGAGTAATACTCCTTTGTGTGTGTGTATGTGTGTGTGCACGCGTGCATGGGCGCATACACATATATTACATCTTCTTTATCCATACTGATGGGCACTCAGATTGCTTTCGTATCTGAGCTGTTGTAAATAATGCTGAAATAAACATGAGTGTGGAAAATATTTGCTAATGAGTGTTTTTGTTTTCTTTAGATATATACCCAGGGTTAGAATTGCTATATTGTATGATAGCTCCATTTTTAATTTTTGAAGTGATTCCATGTTGTCTTCCATAGTGGCTGTGCCAATTTACATTCCCACAAATAGTGCATGAGGGTTCCTTTTTCTTCACATCCTTGCCAACATTTGTTATTTGTCTTTTTGATGATAATCTGACAGGTGTGAGGTGGTATTTCATCGTTGTTTTGTATTTTCCTGATGATTAGTGATATTGAGTATCTTTTGTGCCTGTTAGCCATCTCTTTGTTTTCTTCGGAAAAATATCTATTTAGATCCCTTGCTTATCCTTGTCTTGCTCCTAATCTTAGAGGAAAGGCTTTCAAGTTTTCCACAGTTGAGTATATTAGCTGTGGGCTTGCTCTGTGAACTTTATTATGTTGAGGTATGTTCCCTCTGTACTCACTTTGTTGAGAGTTTTTATCATAAATGGATGTTAAATTTTGTCAAAACTTTGTCTCCTTGTTGAGATGATCATGATTTTTATTCTTTAGTTTGTTAATATGATAGATCATGTTGATAAATTTTTGGATATTGAATCATCCTTGCATCCTTGGGATACGTTTCACTTGATCATGGTGTATGATCCTTTTAATGTATTGTTTAATTCAGCTTGCTGATACTTTGTTGAGGATTTTTGCATCTATGTTCATCAATGATACTGGTCTGTAATGTCCTTTTTGTGTGAAATTTCTGTGATTTTTTTGAGTGTGACATTTTATTCCTTCTACTAACTTCGGAGTTTGCTTGTTCTTTTTCTAGCTCCTTTAAGTGTAAGGTTGTCACTTATTTGAGGGATTTTTTTGTTTCTTGAGATAGTCTTGTATTGCTTTAAACTTGCAACAGTATACTTCCATCTGGTCACCAGAGCTACATCTTCTGAGCATGCCCTGTGTGTGCTAAGTGAGTCTGTTTCAATGGACTGACTCCTATCGATACTTGGTAGCCATGGCTGGTCCTTGGCCTAGTTGGTTACCACAGAAGTTGTGCAGAAGTTGTTGGCCCCTGATGGGCATGTTCACATCCTGCACAGCTGGCTACCTGGCTAGTGAAGTCCCAGTCCTACTTGTGGGTGGGCCCAGGTTACGAAGTAGCTGACTGAAGACCAGAAGCCCCAGAGCTAGTGTTTACCGAGTGTTGGTGGGCAGGTTTAGCTGCCTGCTAGTAGGTGAGACTGTGTTTCTGCCCATCTGGTCCCTTGGCCTGGCGTTTCCCAGTACTAGTGCTGACTGGCTGGTAGACAGAACTCAGTTTCAGTGCTAATAAGCTAGAGTGAGAATTCCAGAATGGCACTTGTCAGCACCACTGTTGCCATGTATGATGATCTCCCAGAAATGACTGCTGCCAGTGTCTCTGCCTCCATATTAGGTCCCATTTGCCCCTGCCTCTCTGGGAGGCTCTCTTAAGATCAGTTAGTGGGTCCTTTCATGTTACTGATTCTGCCCTCCGTCCTGGAATGTTTGAGATTTTTGTGTGCAGCCCTTCTCTACATGGTTATTTTGGTTTTTTCATGTTTTTGTGGGTGCCAGCTCCACTACCTCAGGAAATTTCATGAAACTTCAGTTTTGTGAAACTAAAGAAGTCCTGGGAATTGGGAAAACAAGTGGATTCTAAATCCACTACTGACATAGGGGATGTAGAATCATAGTGGATGATTTGAAAGAGAAAAAGCCCTTGAAGCCATAGAGAAGAAAGAAGATAGTTAATGCGCACTTTTTATAATGACAACTGGAGCCGTAGCTTCTCACTCCACTTTATCGATGAAGAAACTGAGGCTCATGGAGGCCAAGTAACACCCCTGAGCTTCTGAAGCCGTCAGTAGCCACAATGCAGACAGAATCTGCCTGGCTGACTCTACAGCTGTTCTTTTCAGAGTCTTGTATGAGTTCATCTGCTTTTGTTAATTTACTTCTAGTAGTCATTCTTTTCCTTCCCTGGTTTCCCAGCATTTTTTCATTATTTTTCTCATAGAAAACCAGTTCTGTTAAGATATACTGGTGAGAGTGGTGGTCTGTAATCTTTCCTGGCCGCAGTACATTTCACAGCACAGCCCAGTGACAGAGCAGTGAGTTTGTGAAACAATCAGTTCTGTGCCACTGTCCTTTCCCTGGCCCTGTATGGTATGTTTCTATTCCATTGTATTCAATTCCTAAAGGAAATCTCCTTTAGGTGAAATAGGCTGGCTGTGATCTATTAATCACACCCTTTAATAGCTCATGTTCCATAGTTTGGCCCATATTTTTAAAGCATGACTTGCAGCTCGAGTACTTTTCAGCAGAGGACAATAGGTTGTCTGAGTAAGAGCCCATCTCCTGTTTGGCTGAACTCAGATCCATGCTCTGTGCAACCAGGAACTTTTATTTTACCCCTTTGTGGAGGAGTAGGGAATTCCTTTCAAATAGCATGTCACATTAACTTTAGAAATGGGGGCCATGGCTTGCTTATTCTTGTGGTGGCTTCCTGTAGATAACACGTATTTTTAAACTGCATGTCTGTAAGATTGTGACTCGCTCATCCTCTTCATGCCTTTGAAACTGATGATGCTATATTTTCCTGAGGTACTTTATTTAGCAACTTAAGTGAATTTCAAAACCAAGCAAGGTTTGCCATTCATCTATCCAAAATCTTAAAATTCTAGCTCACCTTTTTTTAATTTAAAGCGTCTGCCTATAATGTGGGAGACCTGGGTTCGGTCCCTGGGTCGGGAAGATCCCCTGGAGAAGGAGATGGCAACCCACTCCAGCACTCTTGCCTGGAAAATCCCATGGACAGAGGAGCCTAGTAGGCTACAGTCCGTGGGGTCGCAAAGAGTCCAACACAACTGAGCGACTTCACTTCGCTTTCACTTTCATTACGAGTAGAATTAATGACCAAGTATCTGATTTTTAGTATACCATTTTCTAATTTTGCTTTTTAAGAATAAAAAGAGAGATAGGGGTATGTAAATAGCAGTATGAAAACAGAGTAGAATGACAACACTTGTGTGTCCTCTCCCCTTCCCTCTCTGAGACAGTATAATAATGTGTGTCCTGCAACACAGATGACTGAAGTATACCACTCTTGTCTCTTTCCCCAGCCCTCCAAGCCATAACATTGTGGTGAATGGAAAAGAATGTGTAAACTTTGCTTCATTCAATTTTCTTGGATTGTTGGATAACCCTAGGCTCAAGGTAGGTAGCACATATGCTGAAGTGGACAGATAACATGACTGACTTAAGCAACTGGGCATAAAGTAAGAGACAAATGCAGACTATCTGAAAGGGCTGTGTAAATGTTTATCATTATTCTTTCTTCACAGAGCTGTAACCTAGTTTTTAACAAGGGAAGGGAGGGGTATCCTAATGTGGTTTAGTGTTAGGTGACAGCCAGAGAACTCTATGAACCAAACTCGGTAATAGTTGGAGATACGTCCAGGAAATTGCTTCATCTCCTTTTGGGATTGTGGGCCAGTAAACATTTTTTGAGGGAAATTGTTCAGTCGCCCAGTTATGTCCGACTCTTTGTAACCCCTTGGACTGTAGCAAGCCAGGCCTCCCTGCCCCTCATCATCTCCTGAAGTTTGTACAAGTTCATGTCCATGAACTTTGATGTAAAACTTTTGCCCAAAATGCCAAAAAGTGCGAATGCATTGAGTTAACCAGGTTTTCAGATGGTAAAGCGTCTGCCTACAATGCAGGAGACCTGGGTTCGATCCCTGGGTTGGGAAGATCCCCTGGAGGAGGAAATGGCAACCCACACCAGTACACTTGCCTGGAAAAAGCTATGGACCGAGGAGCCTGGTAGGCTACAGTCCGTGGGGTTGCAAAGAGTCTGACACAACTGAGCAGCTAACAACCAACTTTTAATGATCAAGCTAATATAACTTTCCCATGTTCTTAGTCATATGCCTAAATCTTTCCATCCCTTCTTTCTTTATATCCTGTCAGAATTGTCTTAGTTCGTATAAAGGAGGAAAAGCCAGGCGACTGGAGAGCTATGTAAGCTATGTGGGTGAAAAAACAGGAAATTTCATTTTTGAATTCTTAAAGATAAATTATTACAATGTATATATATTTTTTTCCACAAAGGCAGCAGCTTTGGCATCTCTAAAGAAGTATGGTGTGGGAACTTGTGGACCTAGAGGATTTTATGGCACATTTGGTATGTTATCTGTCATATTTTTTAGACTACTGCTTTCAACAATTAAGATCCAATCTGATTTCAAAACTCCTTGGAAAAGGTATCCTTAATTAGTTGTGGTAATAAGCAGGTGAACTTTCTAGAAGATTTTGTGTTTGAGACCATTGGTGGGAGACATGTTGATCTTAGGCTGACTGTCCCTTGTGTTGAAGGGCCATGGGTACCTAAGGCACACTGTCTCAGTAGGATGAAGACTGAGCTCTGTTGCATTTGCCCCAAGAGACAGTGGTGTGAGGAGACTGTCTGCCGTGCGTGACGTTTGTAACGGGAAGCATTTGGTTTGAATGGCTCTGCTCTTTATAGTTGTGCAGGAACCCAGATCTTCCCAGTATTGTTGCTGTTGGCCTAATAAGGGCACCTTCCTTGTCTGCGCGGCTGTAGCCAAATGATGAGTATTGGGGAGCAGGAGTGCAGGGCTGCTGTACCCGTTTGGGTGGGCAGGTGGTATTGCTCATCATTCTGCCCACATTCTTTTGGTGAAAACATAACCCGAATCATGCCTCCAGCAGAGGGACTGGGAAGTTGCCCTAGCTGGGCAGCCACCACATGCCAGGAGCAAGGTGAGAACAGCTTGGGGGTATGGGGGGCAGTGATCAACTGTATAGCCCTTTTCTTTCTGGAATGAAAATGAAGGATCATTGATTTCCTTATGTGTGGATGACCTGGGGATGGATTAACTACATGTTAGGATGAGTATGATTTCAAACACAGTGAACTCCCTAAATCAAAGTCATCAAAGAAGACCTTGGAATGTTATGGTGGTTTGTGTTAAATGTGTATTGTTCTTTGCTTCTGAAAATTTCAGGAATGTTGTTATATAATTGTTTAAGTGAGTATACTACTGGAAACAACATTCTGGTTTGTGAAGTGTCAGAGGCCGGGGAAAGAGGCCAGGGAAGGAAGTCTCCTTTGTCTTCTCTGCTCGTTTTCTTTTCTTGCTCTGTGCTTTTTGTTTCACTTCTGCAGTTAAGATGTTTTTATTTAAGGGAGCACCTTTCTTTATCCCTTAGCTAGTTTAGTGGTTGAATTATTTGTATTGGAAACAGATGATGGGAGTTGGTGTCCAAGAATCCTGCAGCTGGACAGGATCTTTAAAATCTTGTATTCCTGCATCCCAGCTATTCAGAAGAGAACTAGAAAGCTCAGAGAGGTTAAGTGACTTCCTCATGGTCACACTGCTAATTAATTTCAACCCTAAAACTAGAAAACAAGTTTCTTGATTTGCAGTCGTAATGGGAAGATCAAAGACTTTAAAGAGCTTAGATCAGAGCCTCCCTCTTTCTTCTAGCCTAATGCAAACATGAGTTGTTTGCCTGCTTTTTATTGGTAGGGTATTATTTCCTTGATAAGAATTGGAAAACTAGGAAAGGAACTTTTTGTTTTTACAGGTTTATTTGTTGTAATCTGATCAACAAGCCTTTCTTTCCATGATCTGCTTGCTGGGGTAAAGAATTTGCTTTCTTAAAAACCTCTGTTTCTAGCAGATTTTATTTGCCCGTTTGGCCTTGACTCTTGCCGGAGAGTTATCTGAGAAGACCAATAAGAGATTTATTGTAAAATTTAGTGAAAAAAAAGTTTCAAATCTTTAAGAACAGTTTTCCCAGAACTGTGGAAATATATTGTTGTAATCACCCAGTCAAAGTTTCATTTGAGTCACCTGAAATATGCATAATAGGATGCTGTGTGCTTCCAGATTTGTGTGTGTGTGTATGTGGCGGCAGGGGGGGGGCAGTCTTTAATGATTTTTAGATTAATTTTTAAATTACAATATAGTTGACAAAAAATATTGTTAGTTTCAAGTGTATAGTGATTTGACATTTGCGTACGTTATGAAATGATCACCATGACAAGTCTAGCAACCAACTGTCCCTAAATTTATTACAATGTTATTGGCCATATACCCTATGCTATATATCACATCCCCATTGCTTATTCATTTTATAATGGGACGTTTGTACCTCTTAATCCCCTGTACCTAATTCTCCCCACTCCTCATCCCCTTCTCCTTTGGCAGCCACGTATTTCTTCTCTCTGAGTCTGTTTTCATTGTGGTTGGTTTGTTTTGTTTTTTCGAGTCCACATATAAGTGAGATCATACATGTTTGTCTTTTTCTGTCTGACTTATTTCACTTTTCATAAAACCCTAAATTAATTTTCTAGATTGAATAATTCACTCCATGATATAAATCTCAAAAAGGTTTAAAAAGATAGTGAAGTCTTCTCCCCACTGTCATTCTGCCTCCCAGAAAAGACAGCTACTGTCAATAGTTTCTTGTTAATTCTTCCAAAGACTTTTTTCCAGTGTATGCAAACCACTTCCATACTTTTTCACCCCAGTTTTACAAAAATGATCGCATACCATATATGTGTAGTATGCTCTTCGAGTTTGTTTTAAATTTAATCTCTCATATGTCTGAGTGTAATAAACATATAGTTGTGTTATCAGCTCTTTTGTGAACTGCCTTGTTTGTCACTGTGTCTTTCTTGGGCTTCCCAGGTGGCAGGCACAGTGGTAAAGAATCTGCCTGCCATTGCAGGAAATGCAAGAGATATGGGTTCGATCCTGAGTCAGGAAGATCCCATGGAGTAGCAAATGGCAACCCATTCCAGTATTCTTGCCTGGAAAATCTCGTGGACAGAGGAGCCTGGTGGGCTACAGTCCATGGAGTCTCAAAGAGCTGGGCATGACTAAATGACAGCACACACCCACTCGCACGTATCATTCTTATCCTATTGTGGTTCAAGCTTCAAACAGACTGTATCTGGACAAAGACTGAAGATTAATTTGCAGTGTGATGGTTTTGTAGTAAGACACCAAACCTACAGCCTGGAGTAACATTTAATGTTTTCTGAGTATATCGTCCTTCCTATTAACTTGCTTTGTTCCTTTTCAGCAGTTACTCATGCTTGCTTATCATCTTTTTTCCTTTCTTTATATGTATATTGCATATATTTTTACTTTTGTTTTTTCAATAGGATATTTTCTATGTTTTTCCTTATTCTGGAACCGATCACTTAAATTATTGTAGTTGTATTACATTACCTTGAAATTTCATTGTAGGTAAGTTCAGGGAAGCTACTTGAGATCTGCTAAGGCTATATTTTAAATCTCTAAAATACCTTCTACAGTTAAATTTTTCTAAATATTTCTAAATATTTAACCCTTTTCACTGAGCATTAAAGCAGAAGTGAAGACCCCTTTCCTTTCATTTTAGTAGTTTGTGCCTTTATGAGACTAGGGTCTCTTTCCCTGGCCCAGCAAAAGGTTGCTTTTAATTTTGTCTTTTTCCTGAAAGGATCATTCAGACATCTATTTTCAGTGAAGAAGATGTTACCTGTTTTAGCTCTTTTCTGAACATTTCAAGTAATGAATGAAAATCACTTATTGGAAAAGTAAATATCCTTCCTTATTAAAACACTTTCCACTTATTGTTTGAAATAAAATTAGGTGATACTAGATGATTAACACAGAAAAAAGAAAATTGAGAATTGAATTAAAATTCTTCTAGTTTCTTAGGCTAAATGTTTACCTGCCTCCTAAAAGCCCAACAAGTTGTCTTACATAGTAAAGGACCATGTGAATCAGAGGTTTTTCCACCTTCTCATCTTATTGTTTTAATGTGTATTTTAGAATCAGTCAAATGGTGTTAACAAGTTGTGGAGCCTTCCTTTTCTCTAAGGCTAATGCGGTCCCAGTGCTTTTGATAATTGCTCTTGTTGAACCTTTTTATTTTGTTTGTGATGCTTTCAGATCTCATTTATTTGTTTATTCCTCAGGCCTGGGATCTGCCTTGCATATATAATACATACTTGGCACTGTGGTCTTAAACAAAATCATAAGACAGTTTCTGGCAGGGTTTCATGGTGAGAGACAGTGACATTTAATTGTGTTTTAGAGCCAATAGTAAAGAACTGTTCATTTGTTTATTTTAAAGATATTTTTTCTCTGTTGTAGTATCTTGACTGCATGTTTCAGTAGGAAAAGCATTTGGTCATAAAATTCCTAGATCTGCCACTTCCTTCTACCAGTCATGGGATTGTAGTTTTCTCAGTGTAGGCAGGGAATAATCTTTGTGGAACTTAGAACATTTTGGTAAGAATCACGTAAAATACTGTTTGTGAAAAAATACTGCATGCGAAAGCATTCTGGAAAACATTCAGCACTCACTGTTCTAATGAGTACATATGTGATACTTGCACTTTTAAGAAAAATTGTCCAAGTCTCAGGTAGTTTTAAAAAGTATGTAACATAAAAATATGGAGATATAAGAGAAAATATAGTAGGTTGTTTTTAAACTGTTTTAAAGTTGGCAATTTTATGGTTTTTCCTCCGAACAACAAACTAGAACTTGGCCAGAATACCTCCTTTTATTCTGATAAATAGGAAATTGAACTAAGTGGCTTTAATATAAGATAGCCCTTATATTTGGATATCCAGGATTTGGATAGCTTCATTAGAAGATAACATATCTGATATTTTTCCTTTTAAAAGAAGAAAACATTTTCTTTTATTCTACAATTATTAATTTGGTTGAACAAACACAAAGTATACTGCTTTTTCCATGCCAGGCATTATTCTGAGTGTTTATGAGCATTAACTCTTGCAGTTCTCCTAACAATCCTTTCAGGTAGGTACAGCTGTTGCCATTTGACACAGGAAGGACCTGAGAGGGACAAAACAGTTTTAGGCCTGTCTGGGATTCACAGCAGGCAGTGAGGGAGCCCACACCTGAGCCCCTGTGATGACCACCATGGCCAGGCTCTGTGCTTGGTGTGGGGCATCCTGCCCTAGCCTTGCCTCCCATCTGTTACGTTCTGGTGAGGGAGCAAGTGCCAGGAAGGGCAGCAAGTGCTGAGAGGACACGGAGGCCTTCTGATCACCTCCTGCCATAGCCTCTTGCCTGCCATATTGTTTCCTAGCAGTGAATTAAAGATGCCGCATGCAAATCTATGAATCTCATTGTTGAAATGGATCATACACACAGAAGATAGACATCCAGAGTCAAAGAACATGCCCTGGCAGTTTTTTCTATTTGCTGCCCCCCCTCACCCTTTTGTTGAGACTTTCTTCATTGCAGAGTAATATCATACATAAAAAGAAGCTGCACAGCTATCCTTGTTCACCTGTCACAAAACCTGCTTTGCAAGGCTGACATCAGCTAAAGCCCAGTGTTTTTAGTTAGGAGGAGAAAAGGCCTGTCTTATTTAAGCTTCTGGGACTAGACAAGAACCAGTAAATCACTGACTTATTGTAGAGAGATTCTTCTTACCACTTCATGGTAATGACATAAAAATGGTTATGAGTATGTGTGATGAGAGTATTAACATTATTTTTTTATCAACTGAGTTGCTAACTCTAAACCCTTAAAGCAGAGCCAAGATGTGTTTGTTTTATTTTTATTTGTTTTATTGCTAATCAATGAAGAAAATCATTTAGATCATTTAGAATGATTTTAAATCCCTTTTTGTGGCTGGCAGAGAGTTTGTCTGTATCCACAGCATGTTTTTTCTTTTTGAAATGGAGATAATGAATGAAAGTATTTCACTGTGACTTGGGTAGTACTTCTGCTAGCTAAATTGTTGGGATTTGCCTCCTGGTTTAGAGGTAGCATTGTAATTTGAAGGAGGCCTCCTACATGGGACCTGCCCTCTCATCTGATCAGAAATGAGAGGCAATGGAGTGGTGGGGGTCTTCGTGTAGGGAAGGTGCTCAGAGGACACTAACAAAGAGGAAAAGGAAGGCACACCTGAGACATGCTTGTGCTCGGCTGCATGGAGGAAGCTAGATGTCTGGTGCTTTTCTGCTTTCCTTGTTCTTGTCAGATTTTTGCCTGAAACCTTTCCCTGGCAACATACCTTATAGAATGGCGGGCAGGCAGGAGCAAAATCAAGTCTGTAGACTTGGTGGTGTTGCTATCACAGGTTTGATACTTGAAAAGCTAAGCACTCCTTTGGTACCATTTCGATCAACTGGGATGCATCTTTTTAGACCTTGTTATTGTGAAATCTCATGTTTATTTAATATTGATGTAATTAAAGTATCAGTTTATAAAAATAACTTTGATTGATAATGGAAATCAAGTGATATTTCTTGTTTTTTGTTTTTTTTTTTAATGTAATAGGCTGTACAGGAGTGCTTCCCTGATAGCTCAGTTGGTAAAGAATCCACCTGCAATGCAGGAGACCCCAGTTCGATTCATGCGTCAGAAAGATCTGCTGGAGAAGGGATAGGCTACCCACTCCAGTATTCTTGGCTTCCCCTGTGGCTCAGCTGGTAAAGAATCTGCCTGCAGTGCAGGAGACCTGGGTTCTATCCTTGGGTTGGAAAGATCTCCTGGAAAAGAGAAAGGCTACCCACTCCAGTATTCTGGCCTGAAGAATTCCATGGACTGTGTAAGTCCATGGGGTTGCAGAGAGTCGCACACTACTAAGTGACTTTCACTTTCAGGCTATATTGGTATACTTTTAAACTTATAAATGGGCAGAAGCATACCTAGATTGTTTTTAAATCATTGCTTGATTAGAATGGGGTAGATAGTTCATTTTCACAATCTGTGTCATCCTTTAAGAAGTCTATGAATGAAGTAGACTGATTTTTTTTTTTGGATATTACTGCTAAATTTTCTAATTCCTCACTGTACCTCTCTTGCCATCAAATTGGGATTTAGTTTGGACCCTCTGTGTTGTCTCATCTGTAGCTCAGTGACTGGCTCCCACCCCTGCAGCCTTCATTTCGTGATTGAGGGACCTCTGCTTCTAGTCAGAAGTCACTATGGAGGTGTTGCAGTTCTGAGTGTAGAAGGGACCCAAATGCTTCAGACCAGGAGACCGAAGGCACAGCTTAGTCTTTTGTCTCCCCTGTAGGCTCAGAGTTCTCCACTGAGAACTGCCAGATGCCTCTCTTGGCTGTCTCACTTTGTCAAGTGGCCGCTGCTGCTGCTGCTAAGTCACTTCAATTGTGTCCGACTCTGTGTGACCCCATAGACGGCAGCCCACCAGGCTCCTCCGTCCCTGGGATTCTCCAGGCAAGAACGCTGGAGTGGGTTGCCATTGCCTTCTCCAGTGCATGAAAGTGAAAAGTGAAAGGGAAGTCGCTCAGTCCTGTCCAACTCTTCGCGACCCCATGGACTGCAGCCCACCAGGCTCCTCCGTCCATGGGATTTTCCAGGCAAGAGTACTGGAGTGAGGTGCCATTGCCTTCTCCGTTGTCAAGTGGCAGGAGCTTTGATTTCTTCCTGACCCAGTGCTTATCAGAGTATCTTTATGTGATACTTACTAAATGTTTAATTAACAGTTGAATTAACTGAGATTGTTAGACAGCCCTTATCTCCTTTTTAAAATGTAGTCCTTTGTGAAGTTGTATCTTTTATAATTCTCAATTTTGTCTTATTAAAAGGCATTGCAATGAGATTAGCTTGCCTCTGATATATCAGTAAGTGGGTTTATAGCGTTTAGACACTTTAGTCAAATGTTCTAAAAAGTGGTTTATTCCTGTTGCTGAACTTACCCCTCCCTGGAAGGTGATAGAAGCTTTATAATTAACTAGGTCCCTGTCCCTTACCATGGGCTGGATTGTTTCTTTTGTATATTTCAGTCCTTCAGGTCTTTTCCTCTCCCCTTTCTTACCAGGAATGCCTCTGGTCGGGGGGAGGGGGGTGGGTTGCATACCGCAGGGAAGGCTGATGCTGAAGGGGCCTCTTGGTGCGATGCTCCCACCTACAGGTCCTCGACATCTAGGCTGAAGGGAGGGTTCTGCTGGGCCATCAGCCTTCTTCACCCCTTGCTGGAGAACATCTAGGTCCTCTGCCACTGCCTACGCTTCTGAGTTCCTCTCAGTGGACATACCCCGGCTCTGTCTGAAAGTCTGCTTTTACTCCTCTGAGCTCATCCTCTTTCTCTTGAAACTGTAAGGCTAGAGGGGCCTGGCTGCATCTTCCCTGTATCAGCTTCTGAGTTCTCCTTGCACAGGGCATGGGTAAAACGCTGATCTAGTTCTCCAGGCTTGGGTCCTGCTGTAGTTAAAAGAGCTGAAGGAAGTTAAAAAANATCTCTTCTTGCTATTCTTTGGAACTCTGTATTTAGATGCTTATATCTTTCCTTTTCTCTTCTTTTCATAGCTATTTGTAAGGCCTCCTCAGACAGCCATTTGGCTTTTTTGCATTTCTTTTCCATAGGGATGGTCTTGATCCCTGTCTCCTGTACAATGTCAAGAACCTCCGTCCATAGTTCATCAGGCACTCTATCTATTAGATCTAGTCCCTTACATCTATTTCTCACTTCCACTGTATAATCATAAGGGATTTGACTTAGGTCACACCTGAATGATCTAGTGGTTTTCCCCACTTTTTTCCATTTCAGTCTGAATTTGGCAATAAGGAGTTCATGATCTAAGAGCTTAGATCTACCTGTTTTTATTTTTCATTTCTTACTTGTTTTGTTTTTTGTTTTCCTTTTTCTTTTTCCTGCCTTTCTCAGGATTAATTGAATGTCTTTGGGAGTTCCATTTTTATTTATCTTGTCTGTATAATATAATCACTGATATTTTTTTTTATAATACAGTTGTTTTAAGTATTCCTTGTAAACACCTTGAGAACCACATGAGATAGTGTTATAATTTTTACTTTAACCATCCAAAAATAATTTAGAAAACTCATGAGAAGAAAAGCCTACTGTGTTTGTTCATACTTTTTACTTTGATCTTTCTTCTTCATCAGAATGTACTGTTATTTTATTTATTTATTATTTCTATGTGGATAGCTTTCCCTAGCCATTCATTTTTGGAGGCCCGCTTGAGAAAAATTCCCATAGTTTTTTTCAACTGAGAACGTCATCTTCTCTTCATTATTAAAGAATATTTTTGCTATTTTTGGATTGTTGGTTGCCAGTCTTTTCTTTCAGCATTTGAAATACACTGTGACACTTTTTTCTGGTGTTGATGGTTTATGATGAGAAATGTACTGTCACTCAAATTTCTTTTCTCTTATATATAAGATGTCATTTTTTGCTTGCTGTTTTCAAGAATTTTTTCTTTGTCACTAGTTTTCAGAAATTTGACTAAAATTGTATTGGCATTTATATGTTTGGGTTCACCTGCAAGAATTTCACTCAGCTTCTTTAATCTGTTGGTTTAAGCCTCTTCCCAAACTTAGGACTTTTTTCAGCTGTTATTTATTTAAGTACCTATTTGGTTCTCTTCTTTGGAACTCCACAGATTTGAATGTTGCATATTTTATTGTAGTCTCACACGTCCCTGAGACTCTGTTCTTTTCTTTCTAGTCTGTTTTCTCTTTGCTATCTACATTGACTTGAGCTCTGCTGTTCTGTCTTTTTAGCTCTCTGATTTTGAGCTCATCCACTATGCTTTTTCCCTTGACTGTTTTGTTTTTCAATTCTAACATCTCCATGCTGCTAAGTTGCTTCAGTCGTGTCCGACTCTGCATGACCCCATAGACAGCAGCCCACCAGGCTCGCCCGTCCCTGGGATTCGCCAGGCAAGAACACTAGAGTGGGTTGCCATTTCCTTCTCTAATGCATGAAAGTGAAAAGTGAAAGTGAAGTCACTCAGTCGTGTCTGACTCTCAGCAACTCCATGGACTGTGCCTACCAGGCTCCTCTGTCCATGGGATTTTCCAGGCAAGAGTACTGGAGTGGGGTGCCATTGCCTTCTCCGAACATCTCCATAGGATTCTTTATTTCTTCCCTCTCTCTGCTGAGGTTCCTGTTTCTTCATTTGTTTCAAGCATGTTGGTAATTACTCATTGAAGCATTTTCATTGTGACTGCTCTGAAGTCATTGACAGATAATCCTGACAGCTTTGTCATCTCAGAACCTGCATTAGTTTATTTTTTTTCCATTTTTTGATGATTTTTGGTTCTTAGTGTGACAACATTTTTATATTATGCTATTACAATTTATGCTTTATTCAAATGTTCTAATTGTTTTTCTGACAGTCTTCCAACAGGGGCAGAGGGCACTGCTGCCTTATTACTGTCAGATGGAAATACAAGTCCAGGGTCTCCACTGGGCCTCCATTGGCACTGACATGGGGTTATTTTCATTTCTGCTGGTTGTTGATAGTCCTACTTTTCTCTGAGCCTCCCCTGACATACCATAAGCATAGAGAGGAGAGAGTGCCTCTCATGCAAGAGGGTTGGAAGTTGGGTCTCTCCACATGGTGTTCACAGTGGGAGCCACTCGTTACTGTCCAGTAGGGATGCATACAAGTCCTAGTTGTCTTCTGTGACGACTCCCTTGGGGGTGTTGGGGAGCCTTGTTATGGCCTTGCAAGGGCTAGAGTCTAGGTTCCCCTTGAGCCTTTGCTGATGTGGAAGGGACAGGCCCAGGTTGTTCTTGATTTGGCTTCAGTAGAGACATTATTGGGCTTCCCCGGTGGCTCAGAAGGTAAAGAATCCACCTGCAGTGTGGGTGACCTGGGTTCTATTCCTGGTTTGGAAGATCCCCTGGAGGAGGGTATGGCAACCTGCCCCGGCATTCTTGCCTGAAGAATCCCTGTGGACAGAGGAGCTTGGCAGGCTGCAGTCCATGTGGTTGCAAAGAGTTGGACATGACTGACTAAGAACACACACAGAGACATTATCATTTGCTGAGCTGCCCCCTTTCCTGTCCTTTTGGCTACTGAGAGCAGACTTTTGTCAGACCTTTTTTATTTATGGCTGTTGGCATTTCCAGTTTGCCTGCTGCATCAGTTCTAAATCAGGAAAATCCAGGAACTTGTTTCATGTCATTTCTTAGCTGCTTTTTCTTATTTTTCAGTATTGTCTTATATTTGTTTTATACACAATTTCCAGGATTTTTGGTTTTACCCAGTGAGAAAAATAGGAAAAATTAATAATGTCTTACTCCCCAGAAGTAGAAGTCTTGTTTGAACTTTTAAATAATACACTTAATTTAAAAACGATACTCCACTGTCTCACCACAAATAACTCAATTTGGGAGATTGTACTGAAGTTTAATCTACATGACTCAGCATTCTCCCCTGGCTTATGTAGAGTCAGCAGTCCAGTATTCAGTTTCATGGCAAAGTAATGGCAGAGTGATGGCCAGTCAAATCAGAGATTTTATTGATGATAAGATACATCAATGTTTCATTTAGTTTTCAGAATGAGAAAATTACTGTGAATAAATTAATATGCCATCCATATAGTAAGATGCATGCTGATTTTTCAAAGGTCAAAATATGGCAAGAGTGTGCTTCTCGGAACAGAATCAATATGGTAGTTAGGTGGAAAGACTTGCAGAGTGAAGTGCAAAAAATGATGTATTAATGTTCAAACATATTTTATCTATTTACCCTGTTCAGTTTAACAAGTGGATGTTGGTCAACTTATAAAAGCAGCATTCCTTTTCTGAGAATGTTGACAAGACCCTTTAAACACCAGTCTGGTGGTTCTGTCTTTCTTGCAGAGATAAAGCTGCCTGCTTTGCTATTCAGAAGGGATTACAGGCATCACGTAGTGACATTAAGCTGTTTAACCATAATGATATGGACGACCTGGAGCGACTGCTAAAAGAACAAGAGATTGAAGATCAAAAGGTATGATTCTTTTGAAGAAAATTATACAGTTCTTTAGTACTTTCTAACTAGCTAAATTATAAATGAAATGGTAATTTGTCATGAAAACTTGCCTGTGGATCACATTTGAGTATTAAATAAAGGTGTTCTTGCTTATTAAATGTACCTCAGGTTAGAAAGCCAAGTCTGATAGTCATTGCCTCATCATTGTCATCATTATATGTGGCAAATTTGGAAGAAGGGTATCTAGGCAGCTTTCTAAAAAGAGAAAAACAGCATGCACTTTGGAGATGGAGGAATATATATACTCAACTCTACAGAAATAACACCAGAATTCATTACAGTGTTAACAGGATATACCTAGTGAATTTAAAATAGACTTATTCATATCAGAATAAATCATGTAGCAGTCCACTGGAGAAAACAGTGGCAGCATATCTTAATTTATGAATTTATGAATTTATCTTCTGACCCCAGACTCATCCCAGAGCTCTGAGTGACTGCTTCCTATGGGAAGCAACTGCCTCAAGCATGGTTTCCTTCCCTCCTGCAGCCTGTTTACACTTCTCAAGCACCTGCATAGGTCCTTGGGGCAGAGAGGTTACTGGAGTGGAACTTGCTCCTTAATGTTCTGATAAAGGGGGAAATAGAGGAAATAGGTGATGTTCAAAGCATCACCGTTAGAATTAGCATTTATTTGCCCCTGACAGCAGGGATGGAAAAGGTAGTTCTGGTCTGTGGTTCTGCAGCAGGAACCACTGTATGTAGATGTACTAGTAACCTGGTCACCAGATCCTTGGTTTGAAACACCACTTTCTTTCTTTTTTTATTTTTTAGTTTGTTTTACATTACAGTACTGTATTCGTGTTGCTATACATTGACATGAATCAGCCACGAGTGTATATGAGCTCCCAGTTCCAACCCCCCCTCCCCACTCCCGCTCCACACCATCTCTCTGGATCATCCCTGTGCATCAGTCCCAAGCATCTGAAACACCACTTTCAAGTGGACTTTTCCATTGCTAGAGTAACTGACAAAGATGCTCATCACATTCTTAATTTTGTGTTAATTCCCATTTTTCTAGATACCTGTTTTATTTCTTTTGAATTCAGTTGTCTTTGTTTATGTGATAGCCTAGGAGCAGCACTGCATGATCATACATATTCTTGTGATGAATATGCGTAGACTCTGCTCTTCTGCGATAGATGTGCTATAAGCCGTGTTTTATAATTATACAATTTAGAAAAATCTATAGATGTTAGGGAACATCTTAAAATTGAGACCATACCACCTATGAATTCTTTCTACAAATTGTGAAATGATGCCCCTTATTATGATTCAGTAATCGAATGCTGCCGTATTGAAGAGCACTGCCGTAGGAAGTATGACAAATGAACTGGTCTGCTGTAGAGTTATTTTGCCAAGTTAACATTGTACAAATTTGGAAGACAACATATTCAAGTTTTGTGTGTATGTATTTTATAAGATTTACAATCTGTAGAACTTTTTTAAAGTGAATAACCAGGAATTATCTTAAAATTTATTTCCTTTTTATAGTTTTTACCTTTTTACTAATTAATTCATACTATATTTTCCTGCCAAGAGTAAGCTTTCTAAATTACTTTAAATTTTGATTTTTAGAAATAAATCTTTTAAAATTTTATTTTCATATTTAAATTTGTATATATTTTCTACTTAGATGCTTGTTTTTACTTTGAAAGTGAGTTAAAATATTGCCGTTTAGTCTGGATTTGGATCAAACTTTTTTCCTCAAAAATTTCCCAACTATTGGGATTCATTTGTTTTTTTCATTCCTTTTCTTTTAGAGTTCTCGTATCCCATATTAATCCTTCTTTAAGAAAAAAAAAAAGATTAAAAATAGCAGTTCACAGAAATACAAACAACTGAGCAAATAAAACATAGTCTGACCTTACTAACAATTACAGAAATGAGGGTGAAAGTTTTTTCCTGTCCAATTAGGGAAAACTTTTATGGTAGTAATCAGTGCCACACTGATGTATGTGATGATACAAAGGGTCCTGCTATAGCTCTGGTAAGAGTTTCAGTTGTGACAGCCTTTCTAGAGGATAAATGGGCGCATATATTCTAGGATTCTTAAATACCCGTATCCTCTGGAGTTCTATCTTTAGAAGATAAGATAATTAGAAATGGTGTCAAAGATCAACTGATATTCACAATGTGAATTGGAAAAACCAAATGAGGGAAACAACTAAATCCAACACTGTAGGAATAATTAAGTAATCTGTGGTATATCTATAAGGTGAAGTAGTAAATATCCATTAAAATCATGGTTTAAATAATATTAAATAGTGTAAAAATGTTCACAAATAATATTTTTAAAACTCACATCCTAAAACTACTGCAGCAAAATCCTGATTTAAACAAAGTAAGTTAATCAGTATGTGGTGTGATAAGCTCATTTGTTAAATTCTTTTTTGTACTTTTCCATTTCCCAAGGATATTATAGGAATAAAATATTCCTTCATTGATTATTTTAAGATCATAAGAAAGATACTTCATTCTTGAAAGGCAAGGAGAAGCAGGATGCCCCCAGGTCCTCACCTGTGACCTCCCAGGAGACCCACAGCCTTCATGTTTGAGTTAATGGTGGAGTGAAGATGACCAAGAAAACTCAATGATGTAAACTTCTGCGTACTTCAGTAGATACTTTTTTGAGCATTACAGCTGTGGGTTCCATAATATACCTTAAAAAACAGCTCTGATGTTTGAATTTCTAGTTGTTCATTAGAAGCTTGGAAGCAATAAACCTTTGAGTAGAAAGGTGATGGCAGACTCTGCCTATGAAATTTTTTTAAGTGCAGTATACCTGAAACATCAACAGATTCAGCAGTGGGAGTAGTTTATTAGTGACTTGATATCAGTGGGGTGTGGAAAGGCATGTGTTACTTGAAAAAGTCCCTCCACTACACAACCTTTGAACATCACTGGATGAAGCCATAGTCAGTTTTACTTGACTCCGTTTTGAGGAATAAGGAAGGTAAAGGTTTCATTTGGTTTTTGGTTGACAAGGGAGATCAGGCTTGTCTGATTTTTAACTTTTTATTGTTAAAAGGTCTGGCACATTCAGAGGAAGTAGTAGAGTGAAGCTCCCTATGCCCCTCTCTCAGCTCTGTCTTCAAAATTCTGTCATTCTTGTGCCATCTGAACCTTCACCTAACTCCCCACCCCATCTCTGTGAAGATGATGGTGATTGTCATCATCATTATAGTTCTTCTTAGTTTAGGTTAAATTTACAGACACTGAAATACGTAAATCCTAGTCATACAATTTTGACCGGTGGTTATACCTATTTAGCCCTGGTGTCCTGACCCCTGTCACGACATAAAACATCCATTTCTCCCACTGAAGATTCCCTTGGGTCCCTTCCCAGTCATTCTGGGCTTGGAGGGTTGTGTTTTTGTTTTAATATTCTCAGATTCTAAACAGTTTGTATTTGTGGGTGAAGCCTCCTCATTGGCTATGTGACCTGAAAACATACCTGGGAGAAGAAAGCAGTTTTTCATCTCATAGTAGCAGGATCTCAAACCTTAAACTTGAAATTAACTTAGTCTATTTATTTATCTTGGTGAATACATCTTGTAGGGTGAAAGTGCTCGAAAGCACCTAACAGATTTTTGTATTTGGAGTTATTAAAGTTTAAAATGTCTGTTTTTTTCTTTTAAAGAATCCTCGCAAGGCTCGTGTAACTCGACGTTTCATTATAGTTGAAGGATTGTATATGAATACTGGAACTGTTTGCCCTCTTCCAGAATTGGTGAGCAACTATGTTTATTAATTATTTGAGAATTCAGACTATTTGGCAGTTATATTTTTTGTTTATGACCACTTTTAACGTATAACATACACTGCTTTGCTTAATAGGTATCATAAGCACATTCTGATCATATTAGGGAAGTAGGTTAACAAATGCCAGCCATGACATTTAAAGAGTAATCACGACTGAGTTTTTTAAAATCAGCTTTATTGAAGTGTAATGGATACGTAATAAAATACACTTATTTTCAGTGTATNCTACACTGCTTTGCTTAGTAGGTATCATAAGCACATTCTGATCATATTAGGGAAGTAGGTTAACAAATGCCAGCCATGACATTTAAAGAGTAATCACGACTGAGTTTTTTAAAATCAGCTTTATTGAAGTGTAATGGATACGTAATAAAATACACTTATTTTCAGTGTATTTGAGTGACATTTCTGTCACTCCAGAGGATCCTTCAGGATCATTTCTTAAATGATTTAATGATGTTGAGCCTCTTTTCTTATGTTGGCTACTTGTTGATCTTTGGAGAAATGTCTGTAGAAGCCTTATGCCCAGTTTTAAATTGGATTGTCTCTTTTTGTTAAGTTCTTTGTGTATTCTGGATACTAAACCCTTATCAGATAATGTGATTTGCAAATATTTTCTCTCATTCTGTAGATTGTCTTTCCATTTATTTGATGGTGGCTTTTAATACACAAAGGTCTTTAATTTTGGCACAGTCCAATTTATCTAACTTTTGTTCTTACTTGCCTTTGCATATTCTGTGATAGAGGGGTTCAGCTTCATTCTTTTGGATGTGATTATCTGTTTGTCCCTCTACGGTTATTTCCCCATTGAATGCTCTTGGCACCCTTGTCAAAATCATCTGACTATAAATATATGGGTTCCTTTCTAGACTCTCAGTTTTATTCCATTTGTCTAGCCTTATGTGAACACCATGCTTAACTGCTTAATTCATGTAGCTTTGTGGTAAGCTTTGAAATCAAGACACGTGAGTTCTCATTTTTGTTCTTTTTCAAGATTCTTTTGGTTATTTGGGGTACCTTGAGATTCCATTTAAATGTTAAAATCAGCTTTTCCATTTCTGTAAAAAATGTCATTGAGAATTTTTTATACGGGTTGTATTGAATATTTAGATTGCTCTGGGAAGTATTATGATCTTAATGATAGTCTTTTCATTGATGAACAAGGATTGTGTTTCCATTTATTTTTATTTTCTTCAATTTCTTTCATTACTGTTTGTGGTTTTTACTGTAGGGTCTTATTTCTCTTTGGTTAAATGTATCCCTAAGTATTTTATTCTTTTTGATGCTGTTATCATTGGGATTATTTTCTTAATTTCCTTTTTGAATTGTTCATTGCTAGTTAAAGAAATACCACTGACTCTTGTGTATTGGTCTTGTACAACTTTTGCTGAACTTGTTTATTAGCTGAAATAATATTTTTGTGGATCTTACTCTATATTTAAGATTGTGTCATCTGTGGACAGAGATATTTTTACTTCTTCCTTTCCAATCTAGTTGTCTTCCTTTTCTTGCCTTAATGCTCTAGCTAGAACTTCAGTACAGTGTTGACTGCAAGTGGCAGGAGTGTGTATCCTTGTCTCATTCCTAATCTCTAAGCGGAAGGTTTCAGGCCATCACCACTGAGTAGATTTTAGCTGTGGGTTTTCCATAAATGCCCTCAATCAAGTTGAGGAAGTTCCTCCTTTTTCTAATTTGTTGAGCTCTTTTCTCATACGAGATTTGGGGTTTGTCAGATGCTTTTTCTGCATCAGTTAAGGTAATCATGTAATTTTCCTTCAATCTATTAGTATGGTCTGTTACACTGATTTTCCTGTAGTAAACCACCATTGTATTTAAGTCTGAGTCTGTGAGTCCATCCATTGAATAAGGATTTAAAATTTAAGAGTTTAATAATCTTATTTAAAAATTTTTCCCTATTTATTGAGGAAATCTAGATACCTCCTAAATGTTAATAAAAGAGATGATTTCTTATCCTCTCCTTCCTTTTGTGTCAAAGCCTGATAGGATAATGTGGGAGAAAGAGTGGGCCACAGGATACTAGAACCGTATATTACAGAAATACATTAATAAAGCAGTGTTCATGGGCAGATATACAGCCAATGGAAAAAATATAAAGGGTAGAACAGTAAGTATTGAGTATGTAAAATTACAGGATACAAATTAGGGTTTGACAAAAGGATTCCTGTTTTGTTACACTTGTCTGTTTGTGTACCAGTACTGTAATAATATTATTAAACATTTCCTAAAACATAGTTTTTAGAAACTATTTCATTTGATAATATATTAATAGATAGGACACAGAGTCAGTGTTGAAAAAATGTAATTCTCCCCAAATTGGTTTGTTCATTGTTAATGAAAATTTATCTAAAAGCCCAGTAGGGATCCCCTCCCAATTTGATATTGATTAGGGAGAAGGCAATGGCACCCCACTCCAGTACTCTTGCCTGGAAAATCCCATGGTCGGAGGAGCCTGGTAGGCTGCACTCCATGGGGTCGCGAAGAGTCGGACACGACTCAGTGACTTCACTTTGACTTTTCACTTTCGTGCATTGAAGAAGGACATGGCAACCCACTCCAGTATTCTTGCCTGGAGAATCCCAGGGACGGGGGAGCCTGGTGGGCTGCCGTCTATGGGGTTGCACAGAGTCGGACACGACTGAAGCGACTTAGCAGCAGCAACAGCATGATTTTGGTTAAAAAAGAAATTATCAAAGACTCGTGATAGAAGAGTCTTATATATTTTTGTGCATTAGTTCTATAGTCTCAGTGGGAAAAGTCTTAGTAATTAAAATTTGATAATTAAAAGTATGATTGTGACAAGGGACTACTACTTGAGTCATGAATGGATTTATGACCCAACTTCTCATGTCACGTATATAACAGTTTAGTGGTTGATAATCACTGTATTTTAATTCAGCTGTAAAACTGATCACATACATATTGTAAAGGGGTAAATCAATTAGACATCAGAAGGAGAAAAATAAAACTGTACACTTGTGCATTTCCCAATGTATACACCCAAAAATTTATGAGATAATTAGAAGAACATATAGATAAATATACATCTAAACCTTTGATGGGAAAGGACTTTCCTACAAGCCAGAAAACAAAGAGGAAGAAAAAAAAAGATTAAAAAATCATACTGATGAAAACTTTTTCTACATTAAAAAAATGAATCTAAATTGAAACATAGTACCTCTGAGGGAAGAATATATACAACATTTCCCTAGGANGTTTCCCAATGTATACACTCAAAAATTTATGAGATAATTAGAAGAACATATAAATATGCATCTAAACCTTTGATGGGAGAGGACTTTCCTACAAGCCAGAAAACAAAGAGGAAGAAAAAAAAAAGATTAAAAAATCATACTGATGAAAACTTTTTCTGCATTAAAAAAATGAATCTAAATTGAAACATAGTACCTCTGAGGGAAGAATATATACAACATTTCCCTAGGAATTTTTATGCATAATTAGACCAATATTTGACAGATATATTACATGTTTGTACTTATAAGGTCTAAACAGTTCCTTTTTTAAAAATTGGCGTTGTGCTGTTTTATTTGAGTTAAATTGAATCATTTTAGAGCATCCAAATTTTGTTATTTTTGTTATTTATGGCAGTTCTGATCTGTGAAGAGTGTGAGTGTGTGAGTCTCTCAGTCATTTGCAACCTCATGAACTGTAGCTCAGCAGGCTCCTCTGTCTACTCTAGGCAAGAATACTGGAGTGGGTTGCCATTGCCAACCCAGGAATCAAACCCGGTCTCCTGCATTACAGGCAGATTCTTTACTGTCTGAGCCACCAGGGAAGCCCGTGGGTATATTTACTTATGTTCTGTTAACATGCTGCCAATACTGAATTATCAAATACTAAACTTTTGCTCCTAGGACAAATACAGAGTTAGTTTTCTGCAGGCCTCTCATCACAACGTTTTCATCCATTGCTCAATACATAACCTTGTTTTATATGTGTTTGTGTTAAAAGACACCTTATTTCATATATTTTGTTGATTTATTCACATTGAACTCATGGCCGGCAGTACTATAACTCTGGCCTGAATGATGCTTATGTAAGACNACAGGCAGATTCTTTACTGTCTGAGCCACCAGGGAAGCCCGTGGGTATATTTACTTATGTTCTGTTAACATGCTGCCAATACTGAATTATCAAATACTAAACTTTTGCTCCTAGGACAAATACAGAGTTAGTTTTCTGCAGGCCTCTCATCACAACGTTTTCATCCATTGCTCAATACATAACCTTGTTTTATATGTGTTTGTGTTAAAAGACACCTTATTTCATATATTTTGTTGATTTATTCACATTGAACTCATGGCCGGCAGTACTATAACTCTGGCCTGAATGATGCTTATGTAAGACATTTTTTTCCATAAGGCACATGATAGCCTTCTTGTACTTAGGAACACTAGACAAGACTTCAGCACTGTGCTAGGGATCCATTTTGAATAACAAAATCACCAACAAAAAGCACAAAATGTGAAAAATGTGGCAGTAAACAGGACGTGAAGAGGACACTTTTTCACAGTATGAGCTGAAGCAGTAGCCTGTTAGCTCGGCTGGAAAGTGTGTTCCAGGTGACTCACAGTTTTCACCANACAAAATCACCAACAAAAAGCACAAAATGTGAAAAATGTGGCAGTAAACAGGACGTGAAGAGGACACTTATTCACAGTATGAGCTGAAGCAGTAGCCCGTTAGCTCGGCTGGAAAGTGTGTTCCAGGTGACTCACAGTTTTCACCACTCTGCAAGTGTGCCTTAGGTATTAATTTGGGGTCACAAATTTTAGCAAATTGGCAGTTTCACAAATATGAATCCACCAATACTGGTCAACTGTATGTTTTTTTCCTCTCCTTTTTAGTTTAGGTTTAATTTTGTTCTTAACCATATGTTCTATGCACTGCTAATTATCAGTATTTTTAAATCGTGTTTATTTACCACATAGGTTAAGTTAAAATATAAATATAAAGCAAGAATCTTTCTGGAGGAAAGCCTTTCATTTGGAGTCCTGGGAGAGCATGGCCGAGGAGTCACGGAACATTTTGGAATCANATTTTGTTCTTAACCATATGTTCTATGCACTGCTAATTATCAGTATTTTAAAATCGTGTTTATTTACCACATAGGTTAAGTTAAAATATAAATATAAAGCAAGAATCTTTCTGGAGGAAAGCCTTTCATTTGGAGTCCTGGGAGAGCATGGCCGAGGAGTCACGGAACATTTTGGAATCAATGTAAGCTCTCCTTTTCTGGAACATTCCCTCGTATAGTAACCATGCCGTTTCATCCTGCGGGGCAGGTTTCATGGATACAAGACAGTGCTCCTTGTCAGTGTGCACGGGCAGCACTTCACTGAGTCTGTAGAGGATGGCTCAGCCACACCAGAGGCCCCGTCTTCCCTCAGAATCTGCAAACTCAGAGTGGCTAATCATAGAATTGTGTTCTGTTTACAAGGTAGCGTTTGATCCCAGCTTTCAGTATCTCTTCTCCAGAAACAGTTAAATTTACCTCCTTTTTTTCCTTAAAATCAGTAAGAATTCCTCAAGTTATCTTAGAAAATATTTATTATTGCAGTAAAAAGATGTTCTTTCTAATATTTCAAATTGTATATTCTGTGTAATATGTATGTATAGGGATGATTTTTATATGTACAATATCAGAAACACTTACCAAAGTGACATTCACAGAAAAGCCCCACAAGGTCCCAGACAACTGGAATATGTCCTTTTGCTGAAGGGAAAATAAGTTTCAATTAGCCCCACCCTTGGTGGTGTGAGCGCCTAGATCTTCAGGAAGGAGGAGCAGCGTGGGCCCATCTGCACCACCAGTCACCACTCACCGCTGCATAGCCTGCCCTCGCCCACCACTGTGTCCTCTGTCCTCGCTCACCGCTGCTGTAGTCNACAAAATCACCAACAAAAAGCACAAAATGTGAAAAATGTGGCAGTAAACAGGACGTGAAGAGGACACTTTTTCACAGTATGAGCTGAAGCAGTAGCCTGTTAGCTCGGCTGGAAAGTGTGTTCCAGGTGACTCACAGTTTTCACCACTCTGCAAGTGTGCCTTAAGTATTAATTTGGGATCACAAATTTTAGCAAATTGGCAGTTTCACAAATATGAATCCACCAATACTGAGGATCAACTGTATGTTTTTTTCCTCTTCTTTTTATTTTAGGTTTAATTTTGTTTTTAACCATATGTTCTATGCACTGCTAATTATCAGTATTTTAAAATCGTGTTTATTTACCACATAGGTTAAGTTAAAATATAAATATAAAGCAAGAATATTTCTGGAGGAAAGCCTTTCATTTGGAGTCCTGGGAGAGCATGGCCGAGGAGTCACGGAACATTTTGGAATCAATGTAAGCTCTCCTTTTNCTAATTATCAGTATTTTAAAATCGTGTTTATTTACCACATAGGTTAAGTTAAAATATAAATATAAAGCAAGAATATTTCTGGAGGAAAGCCTTTCATTTGGAGTCCTGGGAGAGCATGGCCGAGGAGTCACGGAACATTTTGGAATCAATGTAAGCTCTCCTTTTTTGGAACATTCCCTCATATAGTAACCATGCAGTTCCATCCTGCGGGGCAGGTTTCATGGATACAAGACAGTGCTCCTCGTCAGTGTGCACGGCAGCACTTCACTGAGTCTGTGGAGGATGGCTCAGCCACACCAGAGGCCCCTTCTTCCCTCGGAATCTGCGAACTCAGAGTGGCTAATCATAGAATTGTGTTCTGTTTACAAGGTAGCGTTTGATCCCAGCTTTCAATATCTCTTCTCCAGAAACAGTTAAATTTACCTTCTTTTTTTTCCTTAAAATCAGTAAGAATTCCTCAAGTTATCCTTAGAAAATATTTATTATTGCAGTGAAAAGATGTTCTTTCTAATATTTCAAATTGGATATGTATGTATAGGGATGATTTCTATATGTACAATATCAGAAACACTTACCAAAGTGGCATTCACAGAAAAGCCCCACAAGGTCGCAGACAACTGGAGTATGTCCTTTTGCTGAAGGGAAAATAAGTTTCAGTTAGCCCCACCCTTGGTGGTGTGAGCGCCTAGATCTTCCGGAAGGAGGAGCAGTGTGGGCCCATCTGCACGACCAGTCAGCACTCACCGCTGCATAGCCTGCCCTCGCCCACCACTGTGTCCTCTGTCCTCGCTCACCGCTGCTGTAGTCTGTCTTCACTCACCACTGCCATAGCCTGTCCTTGTCCTCCACTGTGTGGTCAAGTTAAAGAAGCTTTCTCCAAATCTTGTGTATAAAAATTTTCACAACTTGTGTTAAAAGTTGAACTTTAAAATCACCTTCAATTATATTTGTATCCCTCTACCCATACAGAACTAGAGAAAAATGTAAAGCAGAATGAATATCACAGAAAGTTGACTGGAGCATGCTCCCCAGAGACAAACTGACATTTGGCAATTAAATGCCCTAAAGAACTTAAGAAAAATGGAAATGTAATTCAAGTAAAATTTACACCAGAGCAGCTTTTAAGACATGAAGATTTTAAAGAAGATAAAAGCACCATCTAATTTCACTGTTTAGCAGTTGTCTCAGAGATACTATTTATAAGAGCTTGAGTAAAAGTACAGAATGTATGGACTTTATTTGGATCCTGATTCATACAAATATTATGGAAAACAAGGTTTGTGAAACAGAGATATTTGAACCCTCAATGTTTGACATTAAGAAATTTTGATAATGTTTTTGAAAGGGTGTATATCTTTTAGAAATGCTCACTGAAATATTTATGGATGAAAACAAGTTAAGTCCGAAATTTGCTCCAAAGAAATGAAGAGGGCAGTAGGGGGCTGTTCATAGAACAGAATTGTCCATAAGTTGATAATTATTGAATCTGGTGTAATTCTGTAATACTTTGGTATATGTTTGGAATTTTTCATAAGGAGAGGAAGAAGAAGAATAAGAGGGTGCAGGTTTCCTTGTTGGATCTGTGGAGCACTTAAAATGACACCCTGTGTGATCTGACCAGTTATGGCCACCAGTGAGTAATTACTGAATGGCTGTTATGCACAGGCTGGAACTTGGTGCTGGGGACTGGAGCAGAACGTGAGGACCCAAGGAGTGCTGAGCAGTTGAAAAGGTGGTGGGTATTCAGGAGCCCACTGGGCACATTAGGTTTATCCACTGCCCAAATTGGTTCATTTGTTCAAAGAACCTACTGCCTTCATGTTTGATTAAATTGATTTTGTTTTTGCAAAGGTGGACAAAATGTAGTACACATTTCAAAAATGCTCAAAAGATTCCATTTTGATTCTCTCAAGTACCTTCTATGGAGAAGGCCAGCTGAGACCACTGTTTTAGCAAGGAATGATCTTATCTTGTGCCTCTGAATATGTTTAGTATCAAACAGCTTTAGATTTCGTCTTTTATCCTCTGTGAATAAATTGTCAATGCATGACAAAATGGCAGAAAAGTATGTATAAAATGAAACACTTTCAGAGGTGGGTTGTGAAGCAACGGTCCTTTTAACAACTGATTTTGTATGACTTAACCTTTATTTTCGTAGAGGTGGTTTGAATCCAGTTGTTAACATCATCACTGCTGAAATTTTGTCTCTAAGTTTGACATTGGCCTTTTTTTTTTTTTCCTTTTCTTTAAATTGAGAAGTAACTCCCACTGTCCCTCTTTTCTGGCAGATTGATGATATTGATCTTATCAGTGCGAACATGGAGAATTCACTTGCTTCTATTGGGGGTTTCTGCTGTGGCAGGTCTTTCGTAATTGACCATCAGGTGGGTTCTTTTTAAAAACAAAGAGCAAAAACTGATACTTACTGCTCCATTTCAGTCACCCAAACATGTAAATGTTTTTGCAAATTTTCACTCTTAGTTTATCATACAGTTTTTATTTAGAAATAGATTTCTTAAAGAATCACTCAAAATATTTACATTTAGAAATTGTTTCCCTGTTTTAAAAAAGGTTTTGTTTTGTTACATGACAGCATCTGTGCATGCCTGGGTTTTACCACCTTAGCAGTTGTATACACTATTTGGTAGGTGGTACGGAGATTTAGTGCCTTTAGATTTTTTAACCTCTCTGTCCTCCCCACCTCCCACCCCCCACCAAAGTTATGCTTTGTGACTTATTTGTTTCTTTTCAGCGGCTTTCTGGCCAGGGATACTGCTTTTCAGCTTCCTTACCTCCCCTGTTAGCTGCTGCTGCGATTGAGGCTCTCAACATCATGGAAGAGAATCCAGGTATAACCTTTAATCCCAGGAAATCAAAGATACCACAGGTTATGTTAGCCATGCTCCTGGTTTGCTTTTTTGAGAAATTGGCTGGAGGGAATTATTTCCTAGACAAAGCTCTGGCTCAGAATTAGATTACTGGCAACCTATGGGAAGAATGGTGGTGAAGAAGTTGTCCCTGCCCCAGGGCTTTGGTATAGAGTTTCTCTTGTTTCTGGAGATGAAGCCAGAGCCACAGCAGAGCTGGCTTCTTTGGTGGGCAAAGATGCCAGAAACAGGAGGGTTACCTCTGGGCCAGTCACCGTTTATTTATTTGAGAAATTTGCTGAAGTATGCTAATTTTTGGTACATATAATTTTATAGCTGTTGTCTGGTTTTCTCCTTCAGCCTTTGAACCATGAGTTGGTACCAAAGTTAAACTGGTTTACCAACCATTAAAGCTTGCTTAATGGGCAGGTGACTCAATTTAAAATGTGATTCTAGGTTGTGATAACACCTCCTCACCAAGGGCTAAAACACAAAAGAGCAGGCCTAGGTTTTGTAAAGTTTAACTTTTCTAAATTTCTAAAGTTTCAGCATTGATTTTTTTAACTCAGAGAATCAGTAAAAGTGAACGTTTCTCTGTGCATATTCATATGCTTGCTCGTCAGGTAGCCCACCACTCTCAACTCCTCAGATATTTCAGCTTGTGAAATGTCCTTAAAAGAAAGAAAAGTATCAAGAAAGAGATCATAAACACTAACACCCTGTCTGTGTTTTCCTAAATTCTTTAGGGTCCAGAAATCAGATTTGTACCCTTTTATTCTTAGCTAGATAATTTATAGAATCTTGGTAAGAAAAAGAGCCATTGTTCTGTTGTTGAAAACCTCCGGGATTTTGCTGAAAGTGGGGTGAGAAGGGGCCAGCTAGTATGTGCCAGAGATGAAAGCTGGGGGTCTTCAGAGGAGTTGCCAGCTGTCTGTGTGTTATTCATAGGCAGAAGGACTTGCAGCGTTGGAAACCGAGGACTAGGGACTTCCTCAGCGGCCCAGGTGTGGAGACTGCGCTGCCGCTGCAGGGCCATGATTTCAATCCCTGGTTGGGGAATTAAGATCCTGCATGCCACATGGCATGGCCAAAACTAAAATTAATTAACTAAAATAAATTGACGAGCTGGGTCTTTAAAAACATTTTTAGATTAGCAATACCAAATTTTCCAAATGTACTATCAAATGTATTTGTTTCATTCAGGTATTTTTGCAGTGTTGAAGGAAAAGTGCAAACGAATTCATAAAGCTTTACAAGGGTGAGTTTTATATCTTTTCAACCAACTCGAAGTTTATCTTCTTCACATTCAAACAACTCATGAAAATTTTTGAGTGTCACCTCTATGGTTTTGAGTGAATTTAATCGGCTCGGTCAATTTGACTAAATTGCAACCAAGAAACCAGAAACACAGTTCATTCAAATTTCTCTTTGTGTGAATCCAGAACATCCATTTTACCGTTGTTTAAAGAATCATAGCTTTGTTTTTCTAAAAATAATAACAAGCTCGTTAGTAAAATAATTACAGCAGTACAAAAGATAAAGATGAAAAATAACAAAAAACAGAACATTTGGCCACCANAGAAACACAGTTCATTCAAATTTCTCTTTGTGTGAATCCAGAACATCCATTTTACCGTTGTTTAAAGAATCATAGCTTTGTTTTTCTAAAAATAATAACAAGCTCGTTAGTAAAATAATTACAGCAGTACAAAAGATAAAGATGAAAAATAACAAAAAACAGAACATTTGGCCACCAGAAATAACTGATAAACATTGGAGAATCTCTACACATCATAGGGATCAGTTCAGTTCAGTTGCTCAGTCGTGTCTGACTCTTTGCAACCCTATGAATTGCAGCATGCCAGGCCTCCCTNTGGTTTCAATGTGTCTGCCCTCTGATGCCCTCTCACAGCACCTACTGTCTTACTTGGGTTTCTCTTACCTTGGGCGTGGGGTATCTCTTCACGGCTGCTCCAGCAAAGCACAGCTGCTGCACCTTACCTTGGACGAGGGGTATCTCCTCACAGCTGCCCCTCCTGACCTTGAACGTGGAGTAGCTCCTCTCGGCCCTTGTGCAGCCAACGCTCCTTGGACGTAGGGATAGAAGGATGTAATTAGATGACGGTGGGTTCATACTGTCCATGTTACTTTTTAGAAAATTGCTGTTATATTTTAAATTATTTAAACTAGTGAAAGTGAAGTGAACCTTATGTGTATTCTGTTTATTTTGTTTATATTAACTATACAAGAGTAGTTCTTTAAAATGCCTTGAGAATTGGGGGGGTGGGAATTGAGGCTGGTGACATCATCAGGCTCTTATAGAAAATTATGTCACCTTGCCTGTCGTGTTTCTTTTTGCCTTTCCAAGGTGAAACCTGCCTTCTCAGTCATGGAAGTCCCATCCCTATTCCCAGATATGGAATCTAGAAACTTTTCTAAATGAAAAAGACAGTTGATAAATAAGCAGGTCACAGATGTTCCAGATAACATAAGGGCAGAAATAATTAAAGTCTGATCTGACTTTATGATCATAGCAAAAGTTCTTGCATGATTTATGGTAGAGAGATATTGTTATTGNCCCATCCCTATTCCCAGATATGGAATCTAGAAACTTTTCTAAATGAAAAAGACAGTTGATAAATAAGCAGGTCACAGATGTTCCAGATAACATAAGGGCAGAAATAATTAAAGTCTGATCTGACTTTATGATCATAGCAAAAGTTCTTGCATGATTTATGGTAGAGAGATACTGTTATTGTTTCCACTTACATTGGTTTATGAAATATTAATAAACCTGCTCAGCCCAGCACCTTGGAGTCACTGTCAATTCATGAACACGTGCCTCAGATGCCCTTTATTCTGTCTCGCAGTGTTTGTGTGTTTAAGTCCAGTCCTCCATTTTCCCAGCTCTTTCACCCTTCTCTCTGAAATCCCTCACCCTCTGTCTCACTCCGCCCACTTTTAGCTGACAGCCTTGGCTCATGCTTTCACTTGGGAACTCCTTCATTTTCCCTCAGAAACTTGTACACCTGCAGGTATCCAGGCCAGTCTTCCCTCGTGTTACAGCCAGAGAAGTGTTCCTCCATCCATCATAGCTCTTCTTTCTTAAAACCGAGTGCGTTTGATTGTCTCCTCTCCTTTCTCTGCTGGAGAAGGCAGTGGCACCCCACTCCAGTACTCTTGCCTGGAAAATGCTATGGACGGAGGAACCTGGTGGGCTGCAGTCCATGGGGTCAGTAAGAGTCAGACACAACTGAGTGACTTCCCTTTCACTTCTCACTTTCATGCATTGGAGAAGGAAATGGCAACCCACTCCAGTGTTCTTGCCTGGAGAATCCCAGGGACAGGGGAGCCTGGTGGGCTACCGTCTATGGGGTCGCACAGAGTCAGACACAACTGAAGCGACTTAGCAGCAGCAGCAGCAGCAGCAGCCCTTTCTTGACTTAAATTTTTCTTTCCCCTGACCCCACGCTCTCTTCTACCAACTAGCTCATTGCTCTGCGTCTCTGTGTAGTCAGTCTTTTTTCCCATTGTTTAGCCTTCTCCACATCCTCACCTCATGTAAACTTGAAAGTACTGAAACCCACCTCTACTCCTGCACTTTGCTCAGCATGAGCCTGTCACTAACAGGCATGACTGTATTTTTTGATGTTAAAACATCCTTGTATTCCTGAGTAAACCCCTACTTGATTATAGTATATTTTTCTGCACTGTTAAAGTTTGAATTTTTATATCCACACTTGTGATTTAAATGGGCCTACAACGTTTGGGTCCAACAGCCTTACATAACCTAGGAATCAGTGTTGTGGTAGCTTCAAATGATTGATAGTTTTTCCACTGTCTTGCATTATGGAGCTACTGTGTAAGACCAGGCTTGATGATTTATTTCTTCAGAGTTGAGCAAGACTCCTCTGTGAGAGTCTCTGGAGTTGGGGCCTTTGGTTTGGGCATATAGTCTATGATTATCTTTCCTGTGTCTGTATTGTTTCCTATTTTTATTTTCTGTTTCTGTCATTTTTCCTTTTATGATACTTTCTTCAGGAGTTTTTCTCAGCACATTTTTTCAGTTGGATTTTGTTTTCTTTCATTGATCTTTTTTTACCTTATTTTCTACCTTCCTTGTTTCATTGAATTTTTATTTTATTCTTTTTTTAGCTTTTTACATTTAGCTTATTTTTATTATTTTCCAGTAAATATCTTAAAGATAAACATTTCAAAGGCAGTATTTCCAACATTCATTTCTAAGAAATTTTTTTAATCTCTTCTGAATGCCAGAGAATGCTCAAACTACACAATTGCACTCATCTCACACGCTAGTAAAGTAGTGCTCAAAATTCTCCAAGTCAGACTTCAGCAGTACGTGAACTGTGAACTTCCAGATGTTCAAGCTGGTTTTAGAAAAGGCAGAGGAACCAGAAATCAAATTGCCAACATCCACTGGATCATCAAAAAAGCAAGAGAGTTCCAGAAAAACATTTATTTCTGCTTTATTGACCATGCCAAAGCCTTTGACTGTGTGGATCACAGTAAACTGGAAAATTCTGAAAGAGATGGGAATACCAGACCACCTGACCTGCCTCTTGAGAAACCTTATGCAGGTCAGGAAGCAACAGTTGGAACTGGACATGGAACAACAGACTGGTTCCAAATAGGAAAAGGAGTCCGTCAAGGCTGTATATTGTCACCCTGCTTATTTAACTTATATGCAGAGTACATCATGAGAAACGCTGGGCTTGAAGAAACACAAGCTGGAATCAAGATTGCTGAGAGTAATATCAATAACCTNCCACTCCAGTATTCTGGCCTGGAGAATTCCATGGACTGTATAGTCCATGGGATCACAGAATCAGACACAACTGAGCAACTTTCACTTCACTTCACTTCTTTCCTGTCTGAGCCACTAGGGAAGCCCCAATTGGAGGTTAATTGCTTTATGATGTTGTGTTGGTTTCTGCCACACATCAACATGAATTCTTCTGCCATCTTTGAACTCAGTTTAGATCTTCTCAGATTCAGTCATAAAGCATAAATTGAGAGTATTTTTAGAATTAATTTGCATATCAAAAGTGGGTTAGAATATAATATGTATTCTTTTGTATCTTCCTTTTTCTCACTTAAGCAATTCCCTCCGATGCAACTGGCCTGGCGCCCATGCATCCTTCTGTAGCTGTCGCATAATATTCCACGGTGTGTGTATTCTATTCCTGTTCATGAGTGTCTGCAGCATTTCCAATGTGCCTTTTTTAACGGTCATGAAAATTTCTACAATAAACGTTCTTGTGCATCTGTCCTGAGGCACAAATGCTTTTATTGCCATGTAATGGGTTCCCAAGAATAAAATCACTGCACCATAGATGGACCTTGAAAAACACCCGACCACATGCCGAACAATTCCATTTACATGAAATGTCCAAAAATAGGCAAATCCAAGGACACAGAAAGTAGATTGTTGGTGGTTGTCTAGGGGTGGGTGGGGAGAGTGGTGGTAGAGAACTGGATTGATTGCTAATGGATTCGGGATGGGGGTTCTTTTGGAGTGTTGAAACTTCTAAAATTGGTTGTGGTGATGGTTACAAACTGAATATACTAAAACCATTGGATTGTATACCTTAAAGGGACACATGAATTATGTGTTTTTTCTGTTTTGTTTTGTTGGGGTTTTTTTAATTGAACTGTGCAGCGTGCGGAACCTTAGTGCCCTGACCAAGGATCAAACCCATGGCCCTGCAGTGAAAGCGTGGAAGCTTAACCATTGGCTCGCCAGGGAAGTTACAATGATGTGTTTTTATTGTAGTAGATGCCACCAGACTACTTTCCAAAAAGGCTATATAGCTTTTCCCATTTCTACTGAATGAGAATAAGCAAAGATGGTGCTGAGTGACTCTTGTGATCCCACAAACTGTAGCCTGCCAGGCTCCTCTGTCCATGGGATTCTCCTGGCAAGAATACTGGAGTGGGTAGCCATTTCCTTCTCCAGGGAAACTTCCTGACCCAGGAATTGAACTGAGGTCTCCCGCATTGCGGGCAGATGTTTTAACAACTGAGCTACACAGAAAGCCCTGATACCCCCTCCCCTCTATTATCGCCAGCAAAATGTTTTACACATTTTTCCAATTTCACTGATCTTGATTTATAAAGTGATATCTCATGTTTACTTCAATTTGTATCTCCTGGGTAGATTCTCATTATAAAAGTTCAAATAACACTTCGGAGCACAAAGTAACCGCAGAAGGCGATGGC
>SJYA01001417.1:1591883-1626676 GCA_006410615.1 Neotragus moschatus
AAGCTGAAGCTCCAGTACTTTGGCCTCCTCATGCGAAGACTTGAGTCACTGGAAAAGACTCTGATGCTGGGAGGGATTGGGGGCAGGAGGAGAAGGAGATGACAGAGGATGAGATGGCTGGATGGCATCACTGACTCGATGGACGTGATTGTGAATGAACTCTGGGAGTTGGTGATGGACAAGGAGGCCTGGTGTGCTGCGATTCATGGGGTCGCAAAGAGTTGGACATGACTGAGCGACTGAACTGAACTGAATCAGAGATTTGCTTCTGTCATCTCTGAGGTTGCATTTGGGAGAGTAAGTCAATGGCCTATGCTAGTTTGAATCCTTGCTGGACTCTTGAAGTCCTTAAATTCTGACAGATAGTTATTCATGCCCAGTGCTCTCCCTACAGTAAGCACATGATAGAGACTGTGTCTGAATTGTTGATTGTTCTGTCCCTGGGACTTAGATCAATGTTTAGGATTTCCATTTGGTAAAAAAATATGGTAGATAATAAGGTCTCCAAAATTTTTAATTATGATAGGCTCTGAAACACAGCTTCTAAGTTTCTGAACTCAAGTTATAACTCTGTCCGTTGGTTTTAGTTAAACTTTAACGCATCAGTGTCCAGGCAGCCAGAAAGGGGGCATTTTTGTTTCATTCTTCTCCCACCAGCTTGTTCCACCCAACATGTGAAATGAGCCCATTTGATCAAATAATAAGCTTAATTGGGCTTTTAGGTGCCTCCTTGTTAACAAGGAAAATCCAAGCCATTTTATTCATAGGAAATGCTATTTGAAAAGTAATATTTTCATTTCTCTCTGAGACTATATGACCTAAAATAATTGATACTTCTTTGTATACAGTTCAACATATTCAAAATTCACCTAGGAAATGGGTTTTGTAAGCATATTACCTAGTTTCTGCATTAGTAGAACAACTGATCTATAAGGTTTTCCAGTATTCTAAAAGTCTAGAATCTAAGGTTCCATTCAAATCTGCAGCCTGGTTTATTGAGAGATCCTAGCATGATGTATTATATGTAAAGAAAGTAGACGTAAATTAATGGTGTTCAAGGGTGGCTTGAAAGGCAGGTGATCTTAGCCTCCCTACCTCATGTGCTATTTGGCACAAATAGTCATTAGTCTAAGGGAAAAGCAAATCTTTCCAAGTAAAGCACACTACATGAAAGCAATCTAAAATGTTTAGCCCAGTTTCAAATAGACAAGTATTACGGTTTCTGTCCCTCAAGATAGGTCAAAAATCATACCATTCCTGACTAAGTAATATGGCCTGCGGTTCTCATAACATCTATAATAATCATTTGAAAATACAGACTTTCACCCCTAAAGAAATCTCTCTTTCTTGAGAAGGAGCAGGTTTCTGTGCTGTTAATCCTAAGAAAGAAGAAAAGAATTGTAATTCAAGTCAAACATGCACACAAGAAGGCAGCTTTACAACCTGAACATTGCTGGTGGTCAAAATATAAAATTTCAGTGTCAGAAGTCATTTCTGTAATTTATGAAAAACAAGATACAAACTAAAGATGTAGAAAATAAGGAAGCAACCTTATCGACTATAATAAGTTGTCCATGAAGAAAACAAAACAATAGAAAATGAAGGTGCTTTCCTAGAGTGGGAGATGAGGGAGGTCCTCAGGGGAGGGACAGTGGGCCAGGACCAGGCATGTCTGGCCCCAGCAGGAGGATGGAGAGAATAGNAGGAAGCAACCTTATCGACTATAATAAGTTGTCCATGAAGAAAACAAAACAATAGAAAATGAAGGTGCTTTCCTAGAGTGGGAGATGAGGGAGGTCCTCAGGGGAGGGACAGTGGGCCAGGACCAGGCATGCCTGGCCCCAGCAGGAGGACGGAGAGAATAGATGTGGAGAGGAAGCTGCAAGACCGAGGCCCACGACCCGCGTGGGACCTGTGAGGGCCCCACTGCGGCAGGGCGGTCCCAGCCATGCTGGGTGAGGCATGCAGACCACCTCGGGGGAGGCTGAAGACGATCTCCGTGTTCTCTGTGAAATGTGAGCCCAGGGGGACCCTGCAGACAGGGAACCATCTTCCCAGCCATGCTGCAGGGTGTCCTAGACTGGGAAGCACTACCCAGAGCATGCATTTTTACCTTGCTTTGTCAGATCTAGAATCCCATCACATGATGTTTCCCATGGAAGTTCCAAGTTTCTGTCACATTCATTAATGCCAACTTCATAAGATTATTGATATGTGTGGAACCTGAGCTTGAGGAGGACATGGCAGCCCCACTCCAGTATTCTTGCCTGGAGAATCCCCATGGACAGAGAAGCCTGGCGGGCCATAGTTCATGGGGACACAAAAAGTTGAACTTAACTGAGCAACTAAGCACTAGCACAACCTGAGCTTGGAAGGGGATTTATGCTTCTGTATGTGTTTCCCTTTCAGCATTCCTGGACTAAAAGTAGTGGGGGAGTCTATTTCTCCAGCATTGCACCTCCAACTGGAAGAGACCACTGGGTGTCGAGAAAGAGATGTTAAACTGCTTCAGGAAATAGTAACTCAAGTGGGTATCCAGTTATTAGATGAATACATACATATTTGCGAATGAAAACAGACTCACTCTGCTTCTTTGTCCTGCTTGTCCTGACAGTTCCTTCCTGAGCCTCCTGCCCTGAATCTGTGCTGCCAGGCATGAGGGTAATAGTAATGTTTCTCCACACATATTTTGTGTCATGGATGTGGGCCTTGTCTAGGTGCCAGGGTATCCGTTCTGATCAGACTCACCTCCGTCCTTTTTTCATTCGTGGCAACAGCTAATCTTACTGCTACTTTGTTCCAGAAGGAGACTCAGAAGAGGGCATGTGAATCATTTGACTCCATACTGTACTTAACATAGCTTATCCTCATAACAAAAAGAAAAAGTGAATCTGTGGACAGTTCACAGATCCCAAGTAGTATCTGTGGGCCCGATCGATACTGGCTGTCGCTGGGAAATCATCTTGAGAATCGAACGAGGAGAGAACAGGCTCTGGAGGAGGGAACAGAATACTCTGTGAAAGCTGCATCTGTAAGAAGGAAGAGGCAATTCTTACAGTGTTTCTGCATCATCACAGCTTCCATCTTAAAAGCCTTTGTTCCTCTTTGCCTTTTCTTTTCTTTATTTGAAAGAGAAAAGAGAATTATGACACCGTAGCCCTTTTTTAAGCTTTGTAGAACTGAGAGGAGGTTCTGCCAAGTTTTTGTTGAGTTGCTTGACAAAACAACTGTTTTTACAAACTGAGCTATGGTTTATAATGTTTCTTAACTAGCCAGGAAGCAGAGCCAGTCCAGATGTTTGTAGAAGGAGTTAACTTTTCCAAGTACACTTCCAGAATGTAGAATTAGCAAACGTCACTCCCTGCCGTTGTTTTCCATCTTTTCCTAGCAGAGGAAAACCTGCCTTCACAGCTTACAGAGTGGCTCCTCTTCAGGCTGATAGCTGCCACAGGCAGGCTGTGATTGTTCTCTCGTTTATAGCACCTCTTGCTCTGATTGGGTTTTGTTGTTATTGTTTAAATACAATTCACCTGTAAAATTCACCCTTTAAAGTATCCCATTGACTGGTTTTTAGTATCCTCACAGGATTGTGCAGGTATCAGTATCTGATTCCAAAACATTTCATCACCTCAAAGAGAAACTGTTATAAATCATTACCCTTGTCTGACTTTATGCTTTCTTTATTTTGATAGCATTAGTTAATTTTTTAAAATTGTTGACAGATGGCTAATGTCTGGGAAAACTGCTCAAAAAATGTGTGATACCAGACTTTTCTGTGCCTGGTAGCACCGTGCCCAAATGTAGCACGTGGGAATCAGAGGTGTTGCTAGCATTTGAAAATGTTAGTTGCTCAGGTGTGACTGACTCTTTGCGACCCCATGGACTGTGGCCCGCCAGGCTCTTCTGTCCATGGTGTTCTCCAGGCAAAAATACTGGAGTGGGTTGCCATTTCCCTGTGGGGAATTTCTTTCTGAAGTGATTCTGCTGGCATTATTAAATCCAGCTCTTGGTTAGCCTTTAGGGCTTTGCTGGTCCTGTTTCCCCTTGTCCTAACTCTACTTTCCCTAAAACGGTAATCCCTAGTTACCTATGGCTATTTGAATTAAGTCAGACTCAGAGCTCAGTGTCAGTTGCACTAGCCATGTCTCATAGTGACCGAAAGCCACGTGGGTCCCTGACTGCCCATGAAAGGTACAGAGTAAACACCTCCCTCATTGCAGGAGGCTCTTATAGAACAGTGTGCTCAGGATGATTTTGTAGTTATTTTGTCTTCTGGTAGTTTTAATTGGAAAAATGAATTAAAACTTCCATTGAGGGTGGTATTTCAGTGTACCTTCCTGTTTTAATGACCAGTGTCTGCAGTCTGGGCTTTCCAGTGGCGTTAGTGGTAAAGATCCCACTTGCCACTGCAGGAGGCAAGAGACGTGGTTTGGGTCCCTAGGTAGAGAAGATCCCCTGGAGGAGGGCACAGCAACCCACTTTAGGATTCTTGCCTGGAGGATCCCATGGACAGAGGAGCCTGGTGGGCTACAGTCTGTAGGGTCGCACAGAGTCAGACATGACTGAAGCAACTTAGCACCCACACACATCTGCAGTTCAAGTCACAGGTATATTCCTTTTTCATACAGTGCATGGACAGAGGCATCGCATTAACTCAGGCACGCTACTTGGAGAAAGAAGAAAAGTACCTCCCCCCTCCGAGGTTAGTAGACTTTAAAATATGACCTGAGGCATCGTTTTGTTTACTGCTTAAATCTCTTTTGAAATATATTATGTTTTGAAATTTTTTGAAAGATCGTCACAGGATAAGGAAGAATATGTATCATTAAAAAATAGTATATCACCAGTTGTTCTTAAACTAGATGTTTTCCCATTTTTAACTGAAAATCCCTAGGACTCTAGTAAATGAAACATCTGTGATCCCAAGACTGAACTGGGACAGCCCAAGTGCCCAGGTTCCCATCGGTGACAACCTGCTGCTGGCTGTGGCAGCCGTTTCTGCCATGAGGACAGTCCTGCAGGGAAGGGCATAGTCTGGTTGGTGGTTTCATCTCACCTCTGGCCCAGACACTGTGTGTGACACTTAACCTGACAAACATTTATTAAACCCCCAAGGAAAAACAAAGCATCAGTGGGGAAAATCGAGAGGTTTGAGCAGCCCTCCAGGGAAAGTACCTTGACTCATGACCTAAAATAAGTGTTCGAATGGGGAGGAAGGTGGGAAGGGGGTTCAGGATGGGGAACACATATATACCCATAGCTGACTCATGTCAATGTATGGCAAAACCACTATAGTACTATGAAGTTATTAGCCTCCAATTAAAATACATTTATTTTAAAAAATAAGTAAAATCAGTGTTCATTGAACAAAACATCCTTATTCTGCCCTTAAGTCTTTACAGTGTAGTCCAAGGAGATAGATACCCAGAACATGGAGTGTTCGAGGTAATGACACAGGTCACAGAGGAGGAGGATATGGTTAATTTCGCCTGGGAGGGACTCAGGCTTCTGAGAGCAGGTGATGCATAAGTCAAACCAGGAAAAGTGAGTGTATCAGACAAGCTGGGGCAGGTATGAGGCCTTCCAACAGGGAATGCAGCATTATGGAGATCCACAGGTGCATCAGGGGAGCCCAGAGCACAGGTTTGAGAGGAACCATCGAGAGGGAGCCTGGGAAAGACCCAGAAGAGCACATGGAGTCAGAGCACCATGCAGACACGGAGCACCAGCCTGGGTTCTGGAAGACTGTTCTGGCAGCAGCTGGAACGCACCCTGAAGATCCTGCTCCCTCTCTTCTAATCACACCATCCTGAGTTGTGAGCCTGTTTTTCATGAGGACCGGGGCCACCCTAATTTTGTGCCCTCAGGACTGCAAGCCCAGCCCAGCTCAGCACATATGTGTCCAGTAGCTGATGCAGATATTTGCAGAGCAGAGTAAGAGGCACAGGGGTAGCACGGAGCTGTCAGGCAGATGTTTCTTATCTTTTGTTTCTTGAAAACTTGAAAACCTTTGCCTTGCATCAAAATATTGTAGAACTCTGTATGACTTACTGAATTAAAATTGTGAACAATCACAGACTCATTAATTTGAGAAATGTTGACTTCCTGCTTTTAACCTGGTACTGCTTGCAGTAGTAGATTTAAAGCATAGAGTTTCCTGTCGGCCTTAGCAGAGCCCCACTGCAAGGTTACCTTGACCAGATCACTAGTAGTCCAGGGAGGAACAGTCACTCCTGTAAGTGGCAGTCAGTACTTGCTGTTTGCAGGACACAAGGCCCCTGCCACAGCTGCTCAGCCCTGCTGGGGCAGTGAGAAAGTGGCTATGGACAGTAGGCCATGTTCCAGTAGAAGAGCTTTATGCACAAAAACAGATGGCCACTGACCCTTTGTGTAGACTCTCATTTAACTGTCTTTTGTGTCCCTTATGGTTTCTCAGCATTAGGGTTGTGGTCACAGTGGAACAAACAGAAGAGGACCTGGAGAAAGCTGCATCCACGATCAGCGAGGTGGCCCAGACCGTGCTGCTTTAGTCTGGGGCCTGGTGGCCACTCCACACACCACACTCAGGCCTCAGAATCATGGCTGAGCGAGCAGAGGATGCCTTGCAGTTACCCGATAAGGTGTCTCTAGACGGTGTGGATGTCAATGTGTTGTGTGACCGTGAGATGGATGCTGGTGACTTTTTAAAGGAAAACATCTGAAACCCAAAGTCTAATTTTTTTTTAAAGGAAAAACTAATGACAGCATCTAACTGATACTTAAATTGTGCTATTTAGTACTATTTGTCTAAATAATTAGACAAAATTTACACCAGTGAAGCTTAGAGACACTTCAGCATATATGATACAAAATGTACTGAAGATCTAATCCAGCATCATCTTTTTCAGTCTTTGTCATGTGAAGCTCAGTGATGGCTAATATATAAAGGAACACTTTTGTGTAATTATTATAAACTTTTCATTATAATATATTTGAATCCTAGAATTTTTATAAACACTAAGTACTGATGTTGCCCCATTTCTAACATTGAATCTTAGCATCCCTAACTAGAGAACAGTCATTATACTTCCTAAGTGAGCAATAATTTACATCAAATACTGTTTTATTTTAGTATAATTGACCTTTACATTTATTCTTTGTTGATTTCTAATCTGTTTTCTGGAGAAGGTTACTGTGATCATCCCAAAATAGAAATCATGTCCTTGATATTTTAGAATATCTTGAATATATTCTTTTTTGTATAGTGGGTTTGCCTAGGGACATAAAACCATGGGCTTTTTCTAAGCTAAAGAAAATGAGACCTTTATTTCTCTTCAGTTTAATGAATTCCAGATATCTGAAAAAGATGTGAAAGCACTGAAAATAAAATTTTTAATCTGTGCTTTAGCTGTTTTTTTCTTTAGTGGACCAAGTTGGGTGATATAAATGTTTGTGATATGTGCCACAAGATAGTGCATAGATATTATATTATTATTCCATCTCTTGTTAAAGGGAAAGGAATAAAATTATATTGAAAATATCATTTTTATAGTATATGTTCATATTAACAAATGGTCCTCAACATCTTTTTAGATAACATATATTTTTTAATGTTTAGTTTCTATTTTGCTTAGATATTTTGTACATATGTGCCTTGTGATTGCTGCTGCTTTAAAAGATACAGTACTCTGGGGGATGAATCTGTTCTGTTTTGTTTTTTAATTAAATAAATCTACATTCCTGATAATCAGTCTATTTGCATATATACTATATTCAACAGAATGGTCTCTTAATTTTAAATTCTGCAGACCTAGGGTGGTAGTCCATGCGTGTGAGTGTGTATGTATATTATGGGGGTGTTTAATTCCTTAATGCCTTTCTTCAATGTATAGTATCAGAAATTTCATTGGTTCATACTGATTTAAGCCTTGGCCCCGTATGACTACAAAAATACAAGGCCTGTTCTTTTCATAAGCAGATTAAGATTGTAACCTTTCAAAGTCAAAATTGCAATATCTAGATTTTTATTGCTACTTTTAAAAAATGATTGGAAGTTCCTGGAAAAAAATGATGGAGCAGCACATATTATTTGACTTCAATCCTTGAAACACATCAACATGAACCAAAAACAAAGCCTAAATTAAAACTGTAGAGTGACCACAATCCAGTTATACACACCACAAAAAAATACCTATTAGAAACAAAAAACTGTATAAAACAAGTGAAACGCTGAGAAAGAATATCTCAGATCTAAAGCAGGATGCAAATCGCTGTTTAGAGACAGAGAGGTTCTGAAGTGCTCTGTCAGCTGCCCTCTGCTTAGAAAGGCAGTGACTAGGTGAGCAGCATGGAAAGCTTTTGGAGCAGATTCCCACTCAGCAGTTGCCCCCAGGGGAGGAAGAAGCCACACACGACTGCTCCCTTTTTGTTGTCTGTAGGAGACTCCAGCTCAGGAAAAGTGGGACTTTTAGTCAGGTTAGGAAAAATGGACTATAGGCCTAAATATAAAGTAAAACTACAAAACTTCTAAGAGAAAACATAGAAGGAAATATTTCAAATCTTTGGTTAGGCAAACATAGATACAATACCAAAAGTATAAGCCATAAAAGAAAAAATAGGTAAATTAAGCTTCATTAATTTTTTTGGTTTAATTTGCTCTTCAGAAGACAGCTTGAAAGACATAAGCCACAGATTGTGAGAAAATATTTGCCAGTCATATATAAGAAAAGATAATGTAAAGAATGTAAAGAGCACAACTCCAGAGAAATGAAAAAGTATAATTTTAGAATGAAAGACTAGACGTTTCACCAAGAGAGACATTCAAATATCTAAACTCATGAAAACTTATTTGATCTGATTCGTCATCAGAGGAATGCAAATTACAACTACGACAAGATACCATTACACACTCACTAGAATGACTATAGTCAAAAAGTTAGATAATATCAAATGTCATCAAGATATGGAAACATTGGAAACCCCATGCATAGCTGGTGGAAAGGCAAAATGGTACAACTATTTTGGAAAACAGTTTGGCAGCTGCTTCAATTTAACATAAACGTGCCATGTATGTGTGCATGCTCAGTCGCTACGGTCGTGTCCAACTCTTTCTGACTCTATGAACTGTAGCCTACCAGGTTCCTCTCTTCATTCATTCTCCAGGCAAGAATACTGGACGGGTAGCCGTTCCCTCCTCAGGGAATCTTCCCAACCCAGGGATCAAACCTGCCTCTCTTACATCTTCTGCATTGGCAGGCAGGTGTTTTTTTTTTTTGCCACTGGCACCACCTGGGAAGTGCTATTCATAATGGCCATAAATCAGTCCAAATGTCTGCCAGCTGATGATTGAATGAATAAACAGAAAGTGGTATATTCATAAAATGGATACAAGTTATCAATAAAAAGTCTCAACTTTTTTTGGTAAGTGAAAAAAACAGATGAAAACGACCATGAAATTATGTAATTCTATGCATATTCATTGTCCAGAGAAAGCTGATATAAAAAGTTAGTGGTTGTCTGCAACTGGGGGGGAGGTTGAGATTGACTGATGAAAACTTATCAACACAGGGGACCTTTTCAGGAGATGTTCTAAAATAGGATTGTGGTGATGGATGCACAACTCTGAATATAGAACAGGAGGCAGCTCAAGGCTAATTTGAAAGCAGAACAGGGTCTGGTCCTAGCTTATCTGCCCAGTAGCTATGAGTCCTTGGACAGGACCCTCCTCACTGAGCAAGTTCTTTATGAAATAGAGTTGGGCAGACGGACTACATTTGAATGATCTTAAATCCTCCTGCTGTCATAGTGTTTCCCAAGCCAAGTTGGGAAATTCTCTTTGGCTCCAGAGAGACCTCTGTCACTGAGAAAGAACTACCTGTGCCCCCTTTTCCCACAGGGAATGTGACTCACACCAGTCAGTATCTTTTTTTGATGAAAACACACAAGCCAGAAAACTTCAAAGATTGGGTTCCATTCCCCTGATTGTTGCTATTTACCCTCCGAGTGATTCTGTCCCCCCAAACCCCAAGCCGTCTCTCCCCTGCTTAATGGCATCCAAGAAGTTCCCTGGAGGCACTCCCCATGCTGTGCGTCACCTCAGGCCCCATTTTCCTCTCACATTTATTTCACAGACTTCAACATCTGAGGAGGCCGGCAAGAGTTCCATGCACAGTACAGAGGATGCCCCAAAGTCTAGAGTGTACAGAATCCAGACCCAGAAACATCCCCTCCTTCTTTCCTTGTCCTTACCAGGGAAAAGACCCTGGAAAGACCAGAAGGCTCTTTCTTGGCCTTCTGGTTGTCAGAAAGGCCTTCTGGTTGTCCAAAATCAGACCAAGGAAAACAGTGATCCTTAACTGAAGGCTTACAATGTACCAGATTCTGTTCTAACCTCTTTTTCTTCCTCAAGGAAACCCTGTGAGGTGGAGATTATTGACTTTGTGTTTTATGGTTGAGAAAGTTGAGATACGGAGATGTGGAGTGATTTGCCCATCATCACACAGCCAGAAAGAGGTAGAATCTAGATAGAATCCAGGTATTTAGGCTCCAGCATATATGCGCTCATACCTCAAAGCACACATCTTTTCATGCAAGATCACATTTTCATTGTGCTCTCGCTTGGTGATACGTGTCTGAGGGTCCTAAGGATCTTAGATGCCCCTCTCACTGATACATATTTATCTCCAGAGTCAGGTGTCTGGAGTGACATTCAGCTGATATTAATTCAAATTCAAAAGGAAAATGCTTTGGAAACTATAAAGTACTTTAGAAATAAAAGATTTATTTACTTTACAAATCACTGTGCTGTACACCTGAAACTAACACTATATTGTAAATCAACTAAACTTCAATTTTAAAAATTAATTTTTGAAAAGACTTCTGCGTCCTAATTCCAGGAATCTGTGAATGTTTCAAATTATTCAGGAAAAAAAGGGGTGGAGGGGAGGTACCTAAGTCCAATGATAAATATCTTCAGAAGAGAGACACAGGGGAGATGAGACAGAAGACCCGAAGACAGAAGCAGAGATCAGAGTGATGCAGCTACAGACCAAGGAATACTAGGGATGACCAACAGCTGCCGAATGTTGGTGATCTTCCCCCAGGGCCTCTGGAGGGAGTGCAGACCTGCCAACATCTTGCTTTTGGACTCTGGCCTCCAGAACTCTTGAGAGAATAAATTCCCATTGTTTTATTGCCCCACCCCAAAGATTTATTGGTTTGTATTTCTATATCAAAGCTTCTATAGTCGAAGCTATGGCTTTTCCAGTAGTCCTGTAAGGATGTGAGAGTTGGACTGTAAAGAAAGCTCAGTACCAAAGAATTGATGCTTTAGAACTGTGGTGTTGGAGAAAACTCTTGAGAGTCTCTTAGACTGCAAGGAGATCAAACCTGTCAATCCTAAAGGAAACCAGTCTTGAATATTCATTGGAAGGACTGATGCTGAGGCTGAAACTCCAATACTTTGGCCACCTGATGCGAAGAACTGACTCCTTGGAAAAGGCCCTGATGCTGGGAGGGATTGAAGGCAGGAGGAGAAGGGGATGACAGAGAATGAGATGGTTGGATGGCATTGCCAACTTGATGGACATGAGTTTGAGCAAGCTCCCGGAGTTGGTGATGGACAGGGAGGCATGCTGCAGTCCATGGGGTCGCAGAGTTGGACACGACTGAGCAACTGAACTGAACTCATTTCTATATATTCTAACTTTTGCATGTCATACTTATTTCATTTGCAATCTAATTTTCTCTGCTCAGTGTATTTTTGTGTTCTTGTAATATGCCAAAAATATCTTTAAAACATGATATATTTAATTGCTATATAAGATTTGTTAGACCTGTTTTTTATTTGTCAAACACTTATCCTTACCTAGTTAAATCCTTCTATTTTGTAAACAGTATATTGACATCACTTTTGAAATTATTTAAAAATTTTTGTTCTTATGCAGCATTTTCAGTGTAATTATTACTGACCGCTACTGCTAAGTCACTTCAGTCATGTCTGACTCTGTGTGACCTCATAGACAGCAGCCAACCAGGCTCCCCTGGCCCTGGGATTCTCCAGGCAAGAACACTGGAGTGGGTTGCCATTTCCTTCTCCAATGCATGAAAGTGAAAAGTGAAAGGGAAGTCGCTCAGTCCTGTCTGACTCTTTGTGACCCCATGGACTGCAGCCTACCAGGCTCCTCCATCCATGGGATTCTCCAGGCAAGAGTAATGGAGTGGGGTGCCATTGCCTTCTCCGTTATTACTGACTAGATTAAGACATTTCCTTTAACTTTTTGAAAAATATGGATGAGGCTATTTGACATTAGTTCTTTCTCTTTTAAAACTTAAAAAGCAAATTATATTGAAGGACTTCTACTCCAGCTGTTCCTACCTTCAGCCGCACTCTCAAGAGGCAGTCCACTTACACCCTTTCCTCTTTATTTCTTCCAGAGAACCAAGCATTCTTCTAAATATTGTTATGCCCCATTTCCTCATTTATCGGCCTTCATTAAGATCTCCTGTTTTGAAAATATTCTCTACATATCTTTTCCTCATTTCTTTATTTGAATTACTACCTTCTACTTGTGTATTCTTCTAGGAGTTCTTAGTTTATGCCGAGTAATAAGCCCTTGTAATTCCATGCAGTTGCGTTACTGTCATCCGTATCAGCTGCCTGCATTTTGATGTAATGAAAGCTATTGATTTCTTTTCCCTTATAGTTTATGCTTTTGAAGTTTAGTTAAGGATTTTTCAACACTCTTAGCTCTCCACTGATTTCAGTTCTTTATCTTTCATATTTAGGTCTTTAATCCATCTGAAGTCTAACCCTGTATCAGGATTCGGTAGGAGTCCAGTTTCATTTTTATTCTTCTTCATACGGTGAGATTGTTTTCCAAAATCATTCACTAAGCAATCTATTGTTTTCCCCTTAAATTTATTTTTATACTTTATCTTATATTAAGTCTAATACAAGCAAGTGTCAGTCTTTAAGTTATTATGTTCCTTTGCTGTTTTCAGCTGTTCTCGTGCCAATTTCACTGTCTTTATTAAATTATAGTCTTTTAACCTACCTTTATTATTTGACAGGACACATTCACCCTTTGTTTTCTCTGAAATTGAATTCACCATTCATAGGTTTTTATTCCTTCATATATGTTTTTAAGTGAATTTAGTTGAGTTCCTCAAACTATCCAAGTGGAATTGTCTGATATTGTATTTCATTCATAGATTAATTTAGAAAGAATCAATATCTTACAGTATTGAATTGTTCTGTCTAAGAGAATGGGATGTCTTTGTATTTATTCAGATCTTCAATCTCCTTTGAGTTTTTAAGTTTTCCCATTGAGGGATCTTTGGTGTCTTGGATAATTTCTAGATATTTTTTACTTTTAGTTATTGTAATTTGTATTTTACTTTTGTTATATTTCTAGTCAGTTATTGCTGGTGTAGATAAAGCATTGATTTCTGTAAGTTTATGTGGAAAACTTGCTGAATAATGTGTTGATTCTTTTGTTTTTTTCAAGTAGATTATACTTTTTATTTCATTTTCTTTTGTTATAGCATTGTCCAGGATCTCCAAAACAAGATTAAATGGTGGCAGTAGTAGTGGGCATATTTACCTTTACTCCAAAATGAGCTGGAAAGTGTTCCCTCCTCTTCTCTTTACCAGAGAGATTTTATAAAAATTGATTATTAATTCTTTAAATGTTTGGAGAAAATCTCTATTTGAAAATACCTGAAACCTGGGGATTTCTTTTTCAGCAAACTGTATTACAAATTCTATTTCTTTAATGATTATAAGACTATTCATATATCTATTTTATCTTGCTTAGTTTTACTAGTATATGGTTTTCAAGGAATTGGTCTTCTAAGCTGTCAAATTTATGAGGATTGAGTTTGTAGTATTTATTTGTTATCACTTTAATTCCTGCAAGATCCACTGTGATACCCTTCTTTCATGTTGACATTGGTGATTTGTATAATCTCTTTTTATATCTGTGTCAGTAAGTTTGCCAATTTTATTGACTTTTTTGACAAATGAGTTTTTGTTTCATTAATTTTCTCTCTTGCTTTTATTTTCATTGACTTCTGCTTTTTGTTTGTTTTGTTCCTTCTGTTTTCTTTTTGTTGTTGTTTTCTTTTCTTTTTCCAGTTTCTTGAGCTAGAAATTCAGATTATTGGTATATTATCTTTTTTCTAACGTAAAGATTTAGTGCTATAAATCTCCCCTCTCAGCCCTTCTTTAGATAAGCCATACAAACTTTGATATATTGCATTTTTATTACATTTATACAATTTTTAATTTTATTTTTAAAATTTCTTTTGAAATTTCCTGTTTGATACATGGATTGTTTAAAAGTGTATTAATTCCCAAGTATTTGGAAATTTCTCTGTTGTCTTTCAATTGTTGACTTTTTATTTGATTTTCTTGTGGACAGAAGACAAACTCTGTATGGTTTCAGTTCTATTAAATTCATTATGGTTTGTTGTATGACCTAGGAAGGACATGGTTGTAATGATGAATGTTCCATGAGCACTTGAATAGAATGAGTATTCTGCTACTGTTGGGTTCTGTGTTCTATAAATGTCAGTTAGATCCACTAGGCTAATGGTCTTCTATGTTCCTGTTGATTTTATCTCTCATAGTTCTATCAAATACTGTGAATTGCCAGATATAGAATTCATTGTTAGTTTTTTTCCTTTTCTCTCTTGCAAAGTGTTGTGCTACTGTGTTCTGGCTTGATGGTTTCAGATGAGAAATCGAGAGTCATTAATTTGGTCTTCCTGTAGAGTTAATACACCATTCGTCTCTGATTGTGTTTAAGATTTTTTTATTAATTTTTTTGTCTTTAGTTTTTAATTAGATATTTAGTTCCATATCTGTTTCACAGATCCCTGAGGCACTGTTCATTTTTTTCAGTCTCTTTTTTGTTTTATTAATACTGCATGAATGCAATTGACCTACCTTCAGGTTCACAGATTCTAGCCACTGTCATCTCTACTCTTCTGTTGAGCTTAGTCTTTGAGGCTTTTTTTTTTTTTCATATTGGCTATTATATTTTTCAGTTCTGTAATTTTCATATGGCTATCTTTTGTAGTTTCTATTTTTTACTGAGATTTTCTATTTTTTCATTTATGAGAATTCATATTTGTTTATTTAAGCATTCTTATTACAACTTTTAAAATCCTTGTCAAATATTTCATTATTGGCATTTTTTTCTTGTTTCAATATTGGAGTTTTTTTTCTTCATTAAAAGTGTTGGTTTCCTGGTTCTCAGTATGATGAGTGAAATTTTATTGTATCCTAGACATTTTGGTTATTATATTAGGAGACTTTTAAGTGCTCTAAATCTATTTTATTAGACATTCACCCTTTCTAAATTTAATATCTAGGTTCTAGCCTATTTTCGTAGGCTATAGTTCCAGTGACCATTTAGTTTTCAGAGCCCTTGATGTTCTATTCTGGTCTGCTTCATTCTTTTGGCATTTATGTGGCTCTTGCTCAGTCCCTGCAGGTGCTGCCTGAAGGGGTGGGAGTTGCTTTCCTGGGTCACATAGAGGTGAAAGGCCACCTTCAGCCAAGGGAGGCAGAGAGACTGAAGCCACTGGACCTGGATCTTCCCATGCCATTGGGTGGAAGGCAGAGCCATGCTAGGCTGTGCTGATGCTGCCTGCAGTGGATCAGCCTACTCATCAGTATCCAGAGGAAAGGGTGGAGAAAGGGTTCCAGTATAGCTTTGAGGGCAATTGGAGACCTCTGATGTGCCCCCTTGTGAAGTAGGAGTTAGCAATCCCCACTCCATTTTGGCTTTCTTGGGTTTCTCCTTTCTGATTCTTTGGCTAGTTGCCTTTGTTTGTACATTAGTGTCTCCAGGTTTCAGGTCTCTCAGGCCCCATATGAGGCATGTGAGAGATAAAGGAACTCACCACATCATCAGTCCTGAGGTCTCTAACTAGTCAACCTCTTCCTTCCAGCTTTTAGAATCCTTTATTCTTGACTGTTGGATTATTTCCAGGCTATTTAGTTGTTTGACAGTGAGGTGGATGAGGGATAAGTGAGCCTACACTTTCTTGTTCTGGAACTGAAAATTGCTATTAAAGATTTTGCAAATGGAAAGCAGAATGAACCACTTGAATTGCATGGCTACAGGAGCTGCTGCTGGGCCTTGGTATAGGGTGGGCATTCTGTAATCATTATTGGTTGAATGAATGAATAAATGGAGTTTTCATACTTTAATTTCAGTGTCCTGGAGGCATATATAAGCCAGAGCCCCATTTCCCTGAATTCTTGGACAAATACTTCTCAGGGCTTTTAGGCTTCATCTTTCTGAGAAAAGAGCACAATGAACTGGTAACCTGAGGTAGGAGACTGCTATTTTCTAAAAGCTGACACTAATATATATATATTATATATATATATATTCACCTCAAGGAGCAGTTATTTTTTTCTCTTTTCCAAAAGGAAGAAAACATACTCTCCGGTATTCAGACAACTTAACATAGTAAGTAAGGACTCAAAAACACCCTCTTAGCTTGAATGTTTTTTCAAGATAAAGGTCAAGTATTTAAGATATAGAAATGTTAAAAAAAATTGCTGTTAATAACACTGGATTAACATGACAGAATGTCTGCGTTTTTTAAAGACATTAATGTTGAGATTTAAATGAGATTCCCTTCAGCTCATAGTCCCATTTCTCTGTGAATATTATGATGCCTCTCAGATGTGGCTTTTTAAATAAAAGTGTCTTAATGAAGCAGTAAATAGCTCTACAGTGAGGGGATCATCTGTGAGTGGTGTGCTTCACAGTGGATCACACCCACAGGTTTTGTTTTTGTAAATTTGAATTTTACTCCCCAATGGATACCCCACTTTTTGTATTCAAGAGATGAAACACATAAGGAATTCATTAAGAAATCAGGCTTTGGTGGGACAGCTTTGATTTGACACTTTTGAAATATGATCCAGGTCACAGCGGTGAATGGTGCAAACCTCTTTTTTGGCAATGGCATCTGGACTTGATTATTTTAAATTAGGCTGTGTGGTGCTGGCATCCACCCGCCTGCGAAACTGCTACTGCAGATAGCCCTTGTTCCCCAAGATGATATGGGAAATTAGATGAGTTCTGAATACTTAGAAATAAAATTTACGTTAATTATCAACTTTGTTGTTTCAGTATCCCATTTTTATAAGCTTCTAGAATGTCACCTTTTATCTTTCATTAATAGTGATGGTTTTCATGCCACAGATAAATTATACCTGGAGCATTTTATTAATATTTAACTTCTTTCTTCAGAGGCATAAGTGACACTAAATAGGCTCTTCAGTAAATATTTATTAAATGAATGGAAAATTACCCCCCAAATAACCTACCATTAAGAACACGTGAGTGTGTTCCGGGGGATACGTGGGCGGCTGTGTGGCTATCTGCACACTGTCCAACAGCTTCACTCCCTTTGTATCTTCAGTGGTCAGGAGTTCAAAAAAGAGTGTGGAAAATTGGGTTTACACCCAGTTTTCAGCAGCTCATGTGTACAGTTTTCTGATTTCGAGAATGTTTATATTTGAAAGTTTATTTTCTCACAGAGTCTGGTTAAAGAGGGGGAAAAAAGACACTTTAACATCTAAAGAGTTTACCTCTTTTATGTTGTTTCATAAATAGTCACACAGCCATTTCTTAAATAATTTCATAGAAACCAAATTCCAAGTGCGTTTATGTTTCAAAGACTAGTGGGTTATTTTGATGAGCTTTCAAATTTGAAAGGCCTCTTTAACAAATATTTTGGGAAGAGATCAAGCACCGAGAAGATCTGGAAGGCCGGTCTTCATTTGTACGCACACATGTCAGGGTGACACAATTGTATCCCATTTATTCTGCTCCCCAAGACTTAGATTAAAAGCATCCAAGGTTGTAGACTATTAACATCTGTAGTATTATGTCTCAAAGCTCTCCAAGAAATTGCAACTCATCCGAACCTCCATAAAATCTACTAACAGATGAGAAATGAGGGAAACTGACTTGCCTCTCTTCCAACTGCCAGGATGTCACCGAGACTTGTTCTTGACTCCTTTTCACTCCATTTGCTAGGCTTTTCTATCACACAGCAATGCAAACTGGGCTAAAAACAGCCCTGGAAGATCAAATCCTGGGAAAACAATAATTTCCAAAGTGGCCCTTGAATCCCCCTTGCCTTCTCATCCAATATGACCTTCTTTTGTCCCACTAAAGTGTTACATACTTTGTGTCCCACCTTCTACTTTTAAATTTGGGATTTTTTTTTCCTTCAAATGATGGTGTGTGTTTGTTTTTTTGTTTTTTTGTTTTTGCATATCAAAAATAACTCACAAGTGAGTCTTGGAAGCACTGTTAATATTCATGGAATATTGTTTCTGAATCACTTTTCATCTGTTTCTGGTCAGGCAAAGCAGACTTCCATAGTAAAAACAGAGGGCACTAGGGACTTCCAGTGATTAAGATTCCATGCTTCCATTGCAGGGGACCAGAGAAGGCAATGGCACCTCACTCCAGTACTCTTGCCTGGAAAATCCCATAGACGAAGGAGCCTGGTAGGCTGCAGTCCATGGGGTCGCTAAGAGTCGGACACGACTGAGCGACTTCACTTTCACTCTTCACTTTCATGCATTGGAGAAGGAAATGGCAACCCACTCCAGTGTTCTTGCCTGGAGAATCCCAGGGACGGGGGAACCTGGTGGTCTGCCGTCCATGGGGTCACACAGAGTTGGACACAACTGAAGTGACTTAGCAGCAGCAGCATTGCAGGGGACCCATTTTCAAATCCTGATCTGGGAATAAGATCCCATAAACAGTGCAGCTAAAAGATTAAAAACAGTAAGAACAAAAATGACTCTGGAAATAGAAGGTGGAATTTCAATAACAGACTCAATTTCTTAGCTCTGTGACCTCAACCAACATTTGGAACCTCAGTTTCCCCTTCTGTGAAATGAGGTGAGACAGGCAGCTTCCTTGTAATAGGTGGCCATTCCACAGGGCAGAGGTGATAGGATACCCAACACACTAAGCTCAGAGCCCTGATTCCAGCAACAGCTGTTCAGAATGGACGCCCACAACTGAAAGCCAATCAGAAAGGATGCCCGTGACCAGCCTCAAGCCAGTTGTACAGGGCATCTAACTTGGTGCCCATTGAATAGCTACTGACTCACTGTGGCTGAGTTTGGGCTCCCCCAAACACAGACCCTGAAATAAGGATTAAAGTGACAGCAGTGTATCTGGGTGGTGATCCCCAGAAGCACCTGCAGGGTAGCAGGAGGCATCAGGGGCTCAGTCCTGCTGGGACCCTCCCAGTTGACTGTTTGGTGAGACAGAAGGCTGATTCACGGCCCCACTCATACCCCTCTGAATGAGGGCTGCCCCACACATTCTTGCCTATGCTATACAAGCTCCTGAGGCCACAGGCACTTGCTGCAGGGATCACAGAGGGGCAGATATGAGCCCTGAAGGAATGTAGCATCAACAATGTCTGCTACGACTGCTACTATAAGTTTTGCAAGGGAGAACTCAGCATTTACCAAGTCCCCAAGGAGACAGTGGTCACCATCAAGAGAGTTTAATCTAGAACTTTGAAGGACCCAGAAGCTGCCTACCAGGCTGTTCTCTTCATGGCAAGTAGGCCTGGCCTGCCTCTCAAGTTCAAGTCCAGTCACAGACAGCAGATTTTCTCCCTGGTCAGGCATTGGAGGGCTGCTGCTCCTGAGGTAAAGGGCTCCCTACAACTGAGACAGACTGAAGGAACTGACAGCTGGGGGCAACAAGCCCTTCCTCAAAGGAGTAACTGGATGGCCTGTCTGTCCAGTACATTCTAGAATTCTGGCAGGCAGGCTGTCACTGCCCAGGTCCACTCCCACTGACGGTACTACTTTGGAGAAAAGACCTCCATGCGCTAACATGTGGAGTGAAAGAACTGGCTTCCTGCCAGGAACACTCTTGTTGGGGATACCAGCCACAGCCTCCTTCACAAACGAACAGCCAGCTTCTCAGCACCTGACTCTTTAACATGAATAGACAGAGGAAATTTGCCTTTGTGGGAGGGTCCAAAACAAATGAACCAGCCAAACATAATCAGGTAAAGAATTATTTACACACACATTGCTATGGTTGGGTATCATCAGAAATAGTAGAGAAAACTCTGCATTTGTGAAATGAGAATAATTATCAGAGATCAAGAAAATAGCCTAATTTTTTTTGCAAGTTCAATAGGTGGAGTGGAAGATAAAGTTAAGGAAGTATCAGGGTAAGAAAGATGGAGAAATGGAAAATAGAGGAAAATAGAAGAAAATTAGGAAATCAATTTAGGATGAACAGCATCTAAATTAACTGAAGATATAGAAATAAAGATGGAGAAGGAAATGGCAACCCACTGCAGTTTTCTTGCTGGCAAAATTTCATGGATGGAAGAGCCTGGTGGGCTACATCCTGTCTGTGGGGTCANCTGCCCAGGTCCACTCCCACTGACGGTACTACTTTGGAGAAAAGACCTCCATGCGCTAACATGTGGAGTGAAAGAACTGGCTTCCTGCCAGGAACACTCTTGTTGGGGATACCAGCCACAGCCTCCTTCACAAACGAACAGCCAGCTTCTCAGCACCTGACTCTTCAACATGAATAGACAGAGGAAATTTGCCTTTGTGGGAGGGTCCAAAACAAATGAACCAGCCAAACATAATCAGGTAAAGAATTATTTACACACACATTGCTATGGTTGGGTATCATCAGAAATAGTAGAGAAAACTCTGCATTTGTGAAATGAGAATAATTATCAGAGATCAAGAAAATAGCCTAATTTTTTTTGCAAGTTCAATAGGTGGAGTGGAAGATAAAGTTAAGGAAGTATCAGGGTAAGAAAGATGGAGAAATGGAAAATAGAGGAAAATAGAAGAAAATTAGGAAATCAATTTAGGATGAACAGCATCTAAATTAACTGAAGATATAGAAATAAAGACGGAGAAGGAAATGGCAACCCACTGCAGTTTTCTTGCTGGCAAAATTTCATGGATGGAAGAGCCTGGTGGGCTACATCCTGTCTGTGGGGTCACAAAGAGTCGGAATTGACTGAGCATGCACACACAGCAGGGCATAGAAGGAAACAACTGAAAAATTTTTAAAGGTTAATGGATTCCCATTCACTCAGGTTTCTTTTATTGAATACTTCTGCTTCAACCAAATGTTCTAGCCAAAGCTGAGTTAAAGAACATGAGGTTTAGAGTTATCTATTTCCACCCAGAACACCAGGGAGAATTGATAATCCCAAACTTCCATAGTGGGAAAATACAGATCTTCTATTGTGACAGTCATTGTGGATGTCCTTGGGGCAGAGGCCTATAGTATGGTCCCTCCCAGGGGAAGGGTCATGGCCAGGCATGATCATCCAGGATGCCTTGGTCAGTTACCGAATGGGTGTTGCATGGCACAGCCCTGACCAAAAAAAGGCAGGGAGACAACTACAGGGACTGGTTTAAACTTCCTGCTACTTTCCCTGTGACTCAGGCTGATATTTGGAGCTGGTGCAGCCATCTTATCCTAATGAAGATCATTGCTAACACACTGATGGAGGAGCAGAGCTGGAATGAGCCTGGAGCCTTGAAACACATGGAAAGTTGTCAATCCAACCTTGGGATTGCTTCCTTTTCCACTTCTCTTTAAGGAAGAAATCAAGGTATTTGTGCTACTTTTAGACAGATGCTATGTTCTGGGAAGAATCTGGAGAATACACCCTAACATATATCACTTTGGCATAAAAATTATTTTGAACTGAAGGCAGTTGAGAAGTGGCAGCTGTAGGAAAAGCTCTCAAGCCTCTTTCTATCTACATAAAAACAGGGCAAAAGTTTCTGTTCACGAAGATGTACCCCTCTCCCGTACCAGGAAGGAAGAACCACCTTTATTACTACAGATGGAGGTGATAAGTCTGCATAAACAAGTCTTACTAAATAATGCCAGGAGCCAGAGTGAGGAACTCCACCCATGGCAAAGGTCATGAGGAAGGGGGCTTCAGCATATGCAAAGGTGGGATCGAGCCTCAGGAAACCCCCTGTTCCCGAGCATCTATTCCCAAAACCAAAGTCTACCCACTTTACTGTTTCATGCTGTCACCTACACNCCACAATTAAAAAAATTTTTTAATTAAAAATGAAAAAAGGTACATTAATTAATAACAATGACACAAATCGATTATGATTTTACCATATCAGCTTTATTTAAGAGCCAAGCCATCACTATGTCTAGATTTATGTCTGCTCTGGAGAGAAGCAGAAAATGATCTCAGGAAATTTCTTTTAGCTATTCTTTCCCCAGGGACTATAGCATAAGAATGTCCAGAAAGTATTTCTCTGGAGTTTCATACTTGCTTCAGGAGTGACTAAATAAAAGAATGCTGTGAGTTTCCCAGTCATGAGCAGAGAAGAAGCTAACATGGGTTCGTAGCAAAGATAAAGTCGGTGGAGACAAGAGATTATGGGGAAATCATTCACGATAGTGTTTTGCTCTACATCAAAGGCACAGATGATGGACCCTGATCAAGGTCGCGTGGGGAGGTGGAGGGGGCACCATGTCCCCTTGCCAAGATCCCATCTTGACTCCTCTTGATACAAAGTAGCTCTGAGCCGGCTCCAGATGGAGACTGAACCTGTGACCTCTCCGCATAAAGACATCATGACACCCACTACGCCATCTGGGGCTCATAAAACCACATTCTCTATCTTTTCTTGGCTCCCAGGCTAGTCAAAAGCTGAAGGGCAATATTTGGGACCGCTCTGGTTTATTCGTGGGCTTTAATTCAGAACACATTTCCACAAAGAGAGGCAGAACAAAGCACAATAGCACTAAAGTTCAATTTACATTCTCAGTCAGTGAAACAAAATGGAAATAAAAAACAGTTGTGTGAGAGTCATTTATAACTAAACTATGGCTCCAAAAGCGCCTTTCCTATAATGTCATGGAATAAAAGACATTTTCAAACCACCAGCAAGGAAAGCTTAAAGGACCAAAAAAGGAGAGGTGAAGGCTTTCTATTTGAAAATAAATAAATAAATGAAATTAGAGCACTGATGATGCCATGCAGTCTCTTTCTCTCTCTCTGGATTTGGCAGATACAGTTACTTCAGTGTATCCTGATTTAAAGTGTTTTCATCCTGGTCATGGTTGGTTTTGGTGCTGCTAGTTATCGGAAAGCCAGTGCTGTCCCGGGAAATCCTTCAGGTTTTCCTTCGCAATTTGGCGAGACTCCTCCAAGACCACAGGGCTTGTCTGCCATCACAATGCTGTGATTTCCAGGTACAAATTTGCCACAGTAAGTTATGTCTGGCTTGTTCTACCCCCGAAATTTACCAAGTGCTGGCAGATGGCTGCCATTCCAACCACCACAGCAGCTCCGCAGTTAAGAACTAGCGCACGAAACACCGGTGTTCTTACAGGACAGGAGTCATTCTAGGACTGAGGTGCTAAATAAAGGGACTCCCTGAGATGAATTTCAAGCTTGAGCTTCCACAGCTCATCAGCAGCCGGACCGGAAGGAGACCCTTGACTCCACATCTTGCACATTTTCTGCAAAGCTGAAAGAGGAAAATTTTTAGAACACACCCAAGCTCCTCACAAGAGTGGTCACATAATGCTGTTCACAGCTCTCGGGCTCCAAGTTGTCCTCATCACCAGGCCTTCACTTGAGCCAAATTTTCCCTCAAACACTTCCGAGTCTCTGGGCTAGTTTATCACTGTCTGTTTAGTGTTTCTTGTACAGGACCGTTCCCACATTATATTGTAATAATCCATTTACAGGCCTGTTTCCACAGTTCCACTGTAAACTTTCTAAGGATATGGGACATTCTTCATTCATCCCCATCTCCACAGATTTCAGCCCAGTGTTTGGTGTGCAGCCAGGGCCCTGTGAAAAGTTTTCGGAAAGAATTCATGCTCTATCCACACTAAATGCAATAATTTCTCAAATTAGCTTTTTTTCCTTCCAATTTTTGTTTTCCTTTGTGTATGGATACTTGCTAAAGAAATCCACTAAGAAGATACTTGTATACTTGGTAGGAAACAGTTGGAGCTCAAACCTGCTTGTTAGCTCCTCCTCCAGAATCCAGTTCATAACCTCAACTCCTTTGCTTCCTGCTAAGAGAGTTTCAGTTCAGTTCAGTTCAGTCACTCAGTCATNTACTTGCTAAAGAAATCCACTAAGAAGATACTTGTATACTTGGTAGGAAACAGTTGGAGCTCAAACCTGCTTGTTAGCTCCTCCTCCAGAATCCAGTTCATAACCTCAACTCCTTTGCTTCCTGCTAAGAGAGTTTCAGTTCAGTTCAGTTCAGTCACTCAGTCATGTCCGACTCTTTGCGACCCCATGAATCACAGCACACCAGGCCTCCCTGTCCATCACCAGCTCCTGGAGTTTACTTAGATTCACACCCAACAAGTCAGTGATGCCATCCAGCCATCTCATCCTCGGTCGTCCCCTTCTCCTCCTGCCCCCAATCCCTCCCAGTATCAGAGGCTTTTCCAATGAGTCAACTCTCTGCATGAGGTGGCCAAAGTACTGGAGTTTCAGCTTTAGCATCATTCCTTCCAAAGAAATCCCAGGGCTGATCTCCTTCAGAATGGACTGGTTGGCTCTCCTAAGAGAGTTTAGAATGGCTTAATACTTGAATAAACAGCAAGGTCCTAATGAATAGCACAGGAAACTATATCCTTTGACAAACCATGATGGAAAAGAACATGAAAAAGAATGAACACATATGTATAACCGAGTCACTTTCCTGTTCAGCAGTAATTAACACAACACTGCAATTCAACTATTGATGTGTTGTTTGGCCACTAAATTGTGTCTGACTCTTTTCACCCCATGGAGTGTAGACTGCCAGGCTTCTCTGTCCATGGAATTCCCAGGCAAGAATACTGGAGTGGGTTGCCATTTCCTCCTCTAGGTGGCCTTCCCAACCCAGGGATTGAACCAACGTTCCCTGCATTGGCAGGCAGATTCTTTACCACTGAGCCAATTCAACAATATTTCAGTTGTGAGTGGAGTGGGGAAATGGCTTGATACTGGTGTCCCAGATTGCTTTGCAGCTCATGGGAGCAGTTATGGCCAAAGATAAATCAGTGAAGGTCCCATGGGAAGCTTCCCTTTCCTCTTGCATTGAAGGCCACTGCCACCACCTGCAGACAGGGCAGCAAATGTGAATGCAGAATCTATCACTAATCATGGAGTTGCAGGGAGACAGTGATCTCATGGAACATCACAGAGCAGCTGAACCTGCACAGCGATGGCTGTCTCCAGACTTGTTCTCTAAGAAGTGCTTCGCTTTTGAAGCCATTTTGAGCACAAAGGTGGCCTAATGTCTTTGAACATTTTCCATGTAACAAGAAATAATGGAGCAACTGCTCTGAGCAGAACACTGTGCTCATTTGAAGGGAAAGACACAGTTTTCACTAAGACAAGGCATCAAGGAAGATGCTTTCTTGAAATTTTATAGCAAAGCCTATTGGAGGATATTGTCATCTTCCCAAGTCTCATAATATTTTGCTTTTTTCTGCTATGACTTCCCAACACAAGGCTACGTATGTGTATTTTCTGAACCATTTTAAAATAAGTTACGGTTTTCATGACATTTTACTCTTCAATGCTTCATAATTAATAATTGCCAAATGTAAATGTACACCTCAAATGTCTCTCATAGTTGTTTTTTAGAACCATGCTCCAAGAGTTGTGTTCTATTTTTATCTAAACTAGCCTTCCTAACCAATTTGCATAATATTTGCAGAATATTGGTTTGTCGAGAGACCAGACCACTTGCCGTGAGAAACGTTTCACTCTAAGGATTTTGCCAGATTGTTTCCTGCTGGCATTATTTTATTGGTCCTCTCTCCCTGTATTTCCTATAACTGGAGTTATGTCTAAAGGTTTGATGAGATTTGAGTTTTTAGCAAGAACACTGTAGGAGATCCATGTGGGTATTTCGCATGGCGTTTTCTTGTCACACAGATCCTCGTGCCACCTTTTATTCTCAGGCAAGCTTCTCAGCCACTGGACTTGTGCCTCCCCTCCTCGCCCATATCACATTGTCCCTGTACCTGATCTGAAGCATCCATGGTCCCCTCCACGCCTCTGTGTGTGTCATGCTCTATTTAGGGCTCGTCTTTCTCCTATAGGCTTGGTCCACAGGAATAAGCACAGCAGCATGGCCCTTGTATGTGGACAGGACCTGGAACTTGCTTCTGACCGACCAGTGACATAAAGCACAGGTGAGGGAAGGTCACTGGCCTGATTAGGTTGCATACAACAGTAACTTCCATCTAGCCAGGAGATTCTCTCTTGCTGACTGATGATTCAAACTGCCGTGTTGGAGAAGTTCATGTGGTAAAGAACCAAGCTCACTCTCCACCAACAGCCAGGAGGAATGAGCCCCTCCCTCCAACAGCCCTCAATGACCTGTTAAGAGTCGTGAGAGCCTGGAATTGATTCCTTCCCTGTTTGAGCCTCAGATGAGACCCTGGCCCTGGCCAACACTTTGGTCTCATGAGAGACCCTGAATCAGATCACTCGACTATGCTCCACAGGGATTCCCCACCCACAGGAGCTATGAGATAATAAATGTGTATTGTTTTAAACTGATATATGAAATACCAATAGATAATGACTACAACCCACATACTGTTATTCCATACTTCAAGCCTAATCAGTCTTCAAGGACCAGCTTAAATAGTATTCTTTAGCACCTTAATGCCCTGAGTCTCTGTTGATCCTTCATTGTCAGAACCACACAATTCATGATCTCACACTACACTAAGACCATTAATACTATCTCTCCAACCAAACCATATGTCCTTTGCAGGCAGGAGCCACACGTAAATGCTGTATCTCCTGCATTCTGGAACATCACGCTGCATATATAAAAGGTACTTAGTGACTTCTTATTAACAACAGTAGCAACTATTATAGTCAGCAATCTGTAACAGTGTATACTCACTATAATCCTGGCTTACCAAATGTTGAGAGCTCTATCAGGAGCTATCATCAAACATGTGTATAATAACAAAAAATGTTTGGCCCTGAAAAAGAAAACACTATTATTTGGGATTTCCTTTTAGTTTTTACTTTTTGATGAAATGATACAAATGGAGTGAATTAGTGACAACGATGTTTTCCAGATGTTCTCTAGATATGACAATAAAAATATAAACAAGACTCTTTTCTTATTTTTTTCCCCAAGGAAACTCTATTAATAAGTTCAGTTGACCCTCCCCCACATTCACATCTCCCCCTTAGCTTGGCGTGCCAAGCACAGGAAGGACTTAGAGAATCCACGTGTTGGTAAAGTTACTTTATGGTTCCCACTTCAAGATGGAGTCCTGAGCACAGTATTTCTTCCCCTAAAAATCCCATGAAATGAGATAAAATTTACTTTTAAATGACAAATTCATCATCTTGCTGAAAAACAGCAAAAGGGTTTATCAGGGAATTGAACATTTGCCCAATTACAAACAATTAGCTGGCAACAGAGATGTTTATCTGAAAATTAAAGCCCCTCATTCATTTCCCAAGGATCTAAACAATGTAGAGAAATGACAGAGTGGATAATTTTCCCTTAGAGAAGCATGGGAGAGAATGAGGTAATTTGGGACTGACAGGAAACTGGAAGGAAATATAAAGATATCTCACGCCAAGGGTAAGAGGTATATGAACTTACACCATGCCCTGAATAAGCCATCGACAGTTATATGGCTCCCTGCCGTGCCTACCTTCTCCCCAGAACACCTTCAGGAAAGGAGACTGAGGGGAAGTAGTTAAGGAAACACGCAGAAGCCTCACTCAGTTGCCTTCTATCATTAAAGCGTGTAAAGCATGCATGAAAAAGAAGGACAAAGATAGCAAGCACAACAGACTTGGAAGGAAACAGACAATACAGACAGCAGTATGGGCTTTCAGTTCATTTCAGTTCAGTCACTCAATCANTATATATAATTATGCACATATGATTATTATAACTAGAGGTTTCATCTGAAGTTTTAAATTATTGACTTAAAGTAGGTAAGGAAGGAATTATTTGTGTTCTGTACGGTAAAATCAAGGAAATTAGAAGTGAGGGAAAACTTAAGACATCAAAATATGTATATAAGCCAAACAAATTGATTAGATTCCTTGAAGAAGAGATTGGGGTCAATAGGCAGATAAGGAACAACAACAACAAAAATAATGTACAAATATTTCTTAGAGATGAACAAGTTTTGAGATTTAAAGAATCCAACAAGTACCCGAAAAATTTGTAAGACACCCAGCTAGGTACAATTTGGAGAAATTCCTAATATCAAGGATAAAGAGGACATCCGAAAACTTTCAAAGAGATAAACAGTTTATTTCACGAACAATGAGATTTAGACTAAGGTCTTTATCTCGTGTTTTACCTGACACTTGCAGATAAAGAGACAGTGCTTTCCTTCTAAGGGGAAATTATTTTGATCTTAGATTCCAGGACACAGCCAAAATATCAATGAAATTTGAAGAGAGACAAAGACAACATTGGATTTGAAAAGGTAAGCTTTTGATTGCAGGTAGCAGGAACCCTGGAGAAGGCAATGGTAGCCCACTCCAGTATTCTTGCCTGGAAAATCCCATGGACAGAGGAGCCTGGTAGGCTGACTGAGAAACTTCACTTTCATACATTGGAGAAGGAAATGGCAACCCACTTCAGTGCTCTTGTGTGGAGAATCCCAGGGACGGCAGAGCCTGGTGGGCTGCCATCTATGGGGTCACACAGAGTCGGACATGACTGAAGCGACTTAGCAGCAGCAGCAGCAGCAGCAGGAACCCTGAGGTAGGGCTGAGATCACATGGGATTGCTTCAAGGCTTAATGACGACTGTAGAAAGCCTGTTACTGTCTGTCCATCTCTCTATTCTACCATTTCAAGCATCCATTTCATTCTACAACTCACTTCCATTAGGATGTCACGTTTCCTAAATTATATACATCAGGAGAGAAAGAGTGGAAACTACTTCCTTCTCTGCAATCTAATGGGACTGACTCAGGCTGTGCGTGCCCAACACAATATAACATATGCTGATTCAGTTCAGTTCAGTTGCTCAGTCATGTCTGACTCTTTTCAACACCATGGACTGTAGCACATCAGGCTTCCCTGTCCATCACCAATTCCTGGAGGTTACTCAAACTCATGTCCATTGAGTCGGTGATGTGCTGATTATCTTAAATTAATTCACAAAATGGAAATGGGTATCACTTACCCTGAGTCATATTGTTTAAGCAGGAGAGGAGTGTGAATACCTCACAAGGGTTTTCTTTGAAAGAAAAAAGGGAAAAAAAAGGTACTGGATCGCCAAATAACAATGTCCGATACACGCTGTTGTATCTCTTCCAAAAAAATAATTTGAGGATATACTCAAATATAAAGGAAAAAAACTTTCAGGAAAAAAGATGACGCCTAAATCAAAGAAGAATGGTAAGCCAAGAAACATACATGTATATCAACAGTTGTAAATGATATGGCTATAAAGTGGACTTCAGTTTTTAAATAATGATTCCTTAAAAAGTAGGAGCAAATATTATTTTGTTTTTGTTTTTTAAATAAGTGAACCATAGCCTGGAATTGCAATTCCCAATTATTTCAGTGAAATACAGGAGGAAGAAGTAAAAACAAGAGTGAAGATAGTTAAAAGCCAGCAAAAACATAAGTGAGTTAATCTTGAAAATAGGAGAGTAAACACATACGTTTATACTCCAGATTATAAAGTATATATATTTTCCCAAGTGGTAGTGGTATAATTACGAATATAGAGAAATAGCAAATTCTTCCTCACTGATCATTAGGGGAAAGCATAATGAAACAACAAGGAGAAAAAAATGTCTTCATTCATCATTTTGGCAAACAATTATTTTGATAATCTTGAGTTTTAGTAGGGGTAAAGAGAAATATACTCTTGTAGATGTGTAAATGTACAAGCTGTCTGGAAGGAGATTTACTAGTATCTCTCAAGTGTTCAAATACATGTACACACTTAACTAGCAATTCCCCTTCTAAGAAACTTTAAGAAATATTGGCACTAGTTCACACAAATAAATGTTGACAGTGATCCATGTAGAACTACTTAAAATAACATAAAGAAATAAAGGACCTACAATCCTTCAAATAGAGGAATGACTGAATTGTTGAAAAGCCATGCCACAGAATCTCCTACAACAGTTTGAAGCAGAGTTTGGTTAAGATTTTTTTTTCTGTAAAGGGGCAGATAGTAAATGTTGCAGGTTGTGGGTGCCTCATGGTCTCATATTCAACTGCTCAGTTCTGCTATTAGAATGCAGAAGTAGTCATAGGCAATAATAAAATGAATGAGCAAGGCACTGCTTCAATAAGACTCTTTTATAAAAAGAGGCAGCAGGTCAGATTTGACTATCGATTGTTTGCCATGCATAGAAAAGATTTAATTGATATAATTTACTGATATGAAAATGTTTCCATCATGCATTCATTTAGAGAATCAAGTTGGAAAACAATATATTATATGATGCAAATTTGAAAGTTATATGTGCATTTACATATACTGTCAATTCTCATTATTATAATAATGTTCTATGAAGTCACCTCGAAGGGTGAATTAACAAATACTGAACCATTTGCTCCTAAGGGAAATACAGAGTTAGGTTCCTGTGAAACTCTAGTTGCATTTTCACCAACTGCTTAATACATAAGGGCTTCNTATATTATATGATGCAAATCTGAAAGTTATATGTGCATTTACATATACTGTCAATTCTCATTATTATAATAATGTTCTATGAAGTCACCTCGAAGGGTGAATTAACAAATACTGAACCATTTGCTCCTAAGGGAAATACAGAGTTAGGTTCCTGTGAAACTCTAGTTGCATTTTCACCAACTGCTTAATACATAAGGGCTTCCCAGGTGGTGCAGTGGTAGAGTCTGGCTGCCAATGTAGGAGACATGAATTCGGTCCTTGGGTTGGGAAGATCCCCTGGAGGAGGAAATGGCAACCCACTCCAGTATTCTTGCCTGGGAAACTCCATGGACAGAGAAACCTAGCAGGCTACAGTCCATGGGGCTGCAAAGAGTTGGACATGATTGTGTGAGCCCACACAAGCACACACTTAATACATAACCTTGTTTTATGTGTGTTTCCATTTAAAGACACTGTATTTAATACTTACTGTTGATTCATGAACATTGAACTCACAACCAGCAGCACTGTAACTCATGGGTGAAAGAAGCTTATATGACACATCACAGCCATACTGTGCTTAGGACACCAGACAGCTTTTCAGTGTTGTGCACAAAAATGAGAAAAACGTGGTGCTCAGTAGACCACAAACAGGACACCTGTTTTCAGCAGGAGCTGAAATAAGAAGGCAGAATGTCAAAACTACTTCAGGATTTTTAAAAAGTAATTGAGAATATGGCTTGCTGGTCAAAATATTTAAAATGTAGCCTAGAAATTAATTTTAAAAAAATTTAACAAGTACCTAAATGTCTGCCAATAGATGAATGGGTAAATGAAATGTGATATATTCATTGAATGGAAATTTATTCAGCAATAAAAAGAAATGGAGAACTGATATATTTTCCAACACATAGAGATGTTGAAAATATTTTGCTGAACAAAATAAACTGGTCTTAAAGATCACATATTGTATTCCATTTACTTAAAAGTCTAGAATAGACCAATCCTTGGAGACAGAAAGTAGATTAATAACTGCGTAAAGCTGAAAGGTTTAAGAAAAATTGGACTGGGAAATCTGTCTTTTAGTGGAGACAAATGTTTTAAAATTAGGTTGTGATGATGAGATATTCACAACTTTGAATATATTAAAAAACACTGACTTGTACACTTTAAATGGGTGAATTGTATGGTGTATAAATTATAACCTAATAAAGGTATTTTTTTAAAAAATCAGTGAGTTATTTCCCCTCAACTCACAACAGGGTCTCCTGTATTGCAGACAGATGCCTTACCATCTGAGCCACCAGGGAAGGCCCTGGGGTAAACGTATAAGGCAGGCTAAAGATGGCTACAAATTCTTTGATCCCTTTCCCATAGAAGTGGGTCTCTTTTCCCTCCCTTTGGATCTGGGCTGATCTGTGCCTGTTTTGTTCCACGGTGTATGACCGATATGAAGCTATGCCAGTTCTAGGCATAGCCTTTAAGACCAATACCTATTATCTTGTCCTCTTGGCGCCCTGGGTTGCCTTGTAAGAAGTCTGACTAGCCTAAGGCCATTACAAGAAGCCCAACTACGAGAAGACTCATTGGAGAGTCAGATACTATGTGTGAAAAGAGAAAAAGGCCAAGAAAGACCAATGACCACTGAAACACATTGAGTAAAGAAGCCATCTGGAAGGGATGCCTCAGCCCCAGGGACCATAGTTGACCCTATGTAGCTCAGAGAGTGACTGTCCAGTTGAGCTCTTCCAAAAATTGTGGATTACAATATTGTGAGCAAAATTAAATCTTTGTTTTAAAAACAACAGTTGTTTCAAAAATATATATATATATGGTTAAATAATACCTATTTTGCTTTGACTTTTTGGAATGCTTATACTTTGTTTTCTTTATAAGTGATATTATTATTATGTTAGTATTCGGTAGACTATAGGCATAGTTTATGCATTGTATGATTTTGAGTCATTGGTAATGATCCTGGCTTTAAAAATCACCTTTTCTTATTCATATTTTGTTGCCTTAATATTTGCCATTATAAATTTGTTTCTTTGCTGTAAGTCTTATATTTTTTTAATTAAATTATTTATGTATTATCAAAAAAAAAAAAAAAAGCTAAGGGCTTACTCTTGTGCCATACCCCTTTCAATTTACGTTAAGTGCTGCATGCTTTATTATTTTGGATGTTGTTTTTCATAAGTTATGTTTTCTGTTTTTTAGTTTTTGTTCTTGAGGAAGTTAAGCCTCAGTTTTCTTATCTGTAAAATGCAAAAATAACAGCATGTAACCAATGGACTTATCTGTAAATAAAACTGAGTTTTCCCCCCCAAAAAAATAATAAATAAATAAATAAAATAAAAAAAATAAAAGGAATGAAGTTTTGACACAACAACAACAACAAAAAACAAAAGCAAAAAACAAATGGCTCTTTTAAGCCACTAAGTTTTGGTGTAGTTTGTTATTTTGCAATAAGGAACTGGAAGAAAGTATCATACCTTCAGGAAAAGATGGCATGAAAGACCAAGAAGCTCTATGGGACTAAAATCCGATGATATTCCGTAATGAGATTTGCATTCCTGGGGGTAGATTCCATTTGGCCATGATGTATAATCCTTCTGATATCTGTACGAGTTGATCTGCTAAAATATTACTTAGAATGTTTTAGGTTGAGTTCTTGAGAGATAGTCATCTATAGCTTTGTGTTTTTGTAATGTATATTATTTCGGTAATCAGGGTGATGCTGGCCTCAGAAATTGAGGTGAGAATTATTTCCTCCTGTTTGATTTTATAGAAGACTGTGTATTGAATTGCTGTTATTTCTTCCTTAAATAATTTTCAGAATTCACCAATAAAATCATCTAGGTCTGGCATTTTCAATGGGAGGAAGTTTTTAACTACAATTTCAATGTCTTTAATAGATATAGGGTTACTTAGTTTCTTTCAGAATGGGCTTTGGTAATTTATGTCTTTTGAGGAATTTCAATAAGTTGTTGAGATTATTGGCATAAAGTTGTTAAAAGATCCCTTTATTATCCTTTTAATGTCTATATAATGTCTAGTGCTGTCACGTTGTGTCACTTTAGCTAGAGATTCATCGTGTTATTGACCTCAAAGACTTGGTTTTATCAATTTTCCATTGTCTGTTTCATTTAATTCCTCTCTGATCTTCATTGGTCCCCTCCTTCTGCTTATTTTTGGCTTAATTTGCTCTCTAATCTCTAGTTTCTTGTGGTAGCAGTTGAGGTTATTGATTTAAGTAATTTTTTTCTTTTCTCATGGATGCATTTATGCTATTGACTTCCTTCTAGTATAGCTAAAGCTACACCCCCACAAATTTTGCTATGTGGTGTTTTCATTTGCATACAGTTAAAAATATCTTATTTCTCTTTATTTCTTCTCCATCCTATGGGTCATTTAGAAACATGTGGTTTAGCCTCCAAATATTTGGGGGATTTTCCAGAGACCTCTTTGTTATTGATTTCTAATTAATCCATTGTGGTCAGAGAACACACTTCGTATGTCTTGAATCTTTTTAAAGTTATTGTGACTTGTTTTATGGTACAGCATCTACAGAGTATTCTATAAATTTCATAGTGCAGTTCAAATCTTCAGTGTCCTTACTGATTTTCTATTAGTTATAGAAAGAGTGATGTTGAAAACTCTGACTATAATTACCAATTTGTTTTTTCTCCTTTCATCTTTGNAGAGAACACACTTCATATGGCTTGAATCTTTTTAAAGTTATTGTGACTTGTTTTATGGTACAGCATCTACAGAGTATTCTATAAATTTCATAGTGCAGTTCAGATCTTCAGTGTCCTTACTGATTTTCTATTAGTTATAGAAAGAGTGATGTTGAAAACTCTGACTATAATTACCAATTTGTTTTTTCTCCTTTCATCTTTATATCAATTATTTTAGAACTTTGTTATTAGGTTCATAAAGGTTTACACTGCAGAATTGTGAGCATTTTCATGTCCTCCTGATAAACTCACCCTTTTGTTTATAACAGTGGAAACAGTGTCAAACTTTATTTTTCTGGGCTCCAAACTCACTGCAGATGGTGAATGCAGCCATGAAATCAAAAGACGCTTACTCCTTGGAAGAAAAGTTATGA
>SJYA01001417.1:1634979-1704456 GCA_006410615.1 Neotragus moschatus
CCCCCACCTCGTCTGTCTTTTTTGCCAAAACCAGAATGGAGGAGTCTGGAACTAGTACGTCGAGACCAGCTTTTAAAGGCTTATTTACTCTTAAAACATCCTTGAGGGACCCCAGGGGAAGAAAAGGGAGGAAAAACCCAAAGATAAACACCTGGCAGGGCTCACAGAACGCCGTGGAGAGTAGTCCCGGGTTCACACCAGCGGCGCAAGGAGCAGCTGCGGGGCCGCTGCAGTTGGGTAATGCTTTTACCATTTCCCATTCTGCCCTGGATCCCTGGCCGTCCCTGATCAGTCTCAGTCACAGTCCCTCTCCTGCTTTAGGAATCTGTTCACCCAAACAGATTAAGCAGAGACAGAGGCCTAAATAATTTGAACAAGGGTAACAGGCGGGGCGGCTCAGCCACGTTGTCAGGAGACCACAGCAAGGGGACTTTTATTTCCTTCCATGTCTGAGGCTGTGGAGGGGCAATTCCAGGCGGGGACAAGCTCAGGGGTCTCTGGGTCTGGCACCCAAGGCCAGGACTCTCTTGAATTCACCCAACTAGCAGGAAATGGTGTTTGAGCAAAAACGCCGAACAAACTGCTCCGTAATCAGTTAAAAGATAAATCTCACAAAGCAAACAACTGAGTCCCTGGATGTTCCGAGTCCCTTTCTCCAAGAGAGCAAAAACAAAGAAAATTCCTAAGTTACCAACAGGAGGGTCAGGCCTTCCAATTCCAGACCTTTGCATGTGTTAAGCAAAACCAAGAATAAGCAAGAAAATATGCTATTTGAATTGCGTTCAAAACGTCTTTTACAAGTGAAGCAAATTACTTCTGCATGTTTCTGGGGGCTCTGCAGAGAACAGTGTTCTGCGTTTAATGGGTAAAATTACACAATTTGCTTTAACAGTAAACCCGAAGCCACGGTGGCTTCAGATAGCATCGCGCTCCCGAGGATTCCCTCCATGCAGCTCCACTCCCAGCAGTTTCTGAGCACTTTGGAGGCACGCAGTGGTCCCCATTGCTTGCAGCGTAGCGAGGAGAGGCCGGGAAGGCGCCGGCGGGGACGCTGCCCTTTTCCTTGAAAGTTTTGCTTCTCTTCCCGCGCCACTGGTTTCTGGGATTGGTGTCACTCTGACATGCCCGGTGGAGGCCGGTGGGGCACCGAGTCGTCCTGAGTTACAGATTTACCGTTAGGCTCCCGGGGGTCCCGCCCTTAAAGGTGGGTGCCAACTGCGCCAGGAGTCTCTGTGGCGGGGGCAGTCCCCGCGAGGTCTGGCTGGACGTCCCCAAGGCTCCACTTTTGCGTCCAAGCGTTCCGAGGAGCAGGCCGGAGGGCGGGCGCAGGAGGTGCGTCCGGGGACCGAGCGGCTGCTCCCCGGTTCTGGCCCCGCGCTGCCCGCGCGCCCCGCCCGCTACAGGCGTGTCCGTCCAGCAGGGGGCGCCAGCGCTGGCCTCTCGCTCTGCCCATCGGGGCGGGCGAGCCTGGGACCCTGCCTCCCTGCTTGCCCGCGGTCCGCCCCCCGCGCGCGTCCGGCCGGCCCGAGCCGAGCGGCGCATCCGGGCCGAGAGAGGAAGAGGACCGCGAGTTCCTCGAAAGGGACCAACTCGCCAAGCGCCCAGGAGAAAGGGCAGCGGACGCGTGGCCGACAGGGGTGGTGGCGCCGGATCCCCGCGCCCAGGCCCCTACGGCCCGCGGCATGGCCCGGGGCTCGGCGCTGCAGTGGCTGTGCGTCCCGGCCGTCTGGGCGGTCGCCGCGCTCTTGCTCTGCGTGTCCAGGGCCTCAGGTAGGACTCACCAGCCCGCGTACCCCCGGGCGCACCTCCTCCAAGCGCGGGCAGAGGGCTTGCCACTCGCGCGCTCGTCCCTTCCCTCGCGATGCTGTTGCTCCGGCCGCCGCGCCGGCGCCGGTGCTCCTGGGCGAGGGGCGCCTGGCGGGGGCCCCCCTCCCGTGCCCACCTCAGCCCGGCTCCGCATCTGCGCCCTGCCGCCCGGGGCTGCTTTCAATAAGGCGCGCTCCTGGGACGCCTAAGTGTTTCCAGAGGCTAGGGCGGGCGGCGCCGGCGCCCGCGAAGAGCCCCTAGCCAGGGGTTTCCGAGGGTCGCGAGTGTGAATGCGGCCGGCGCCCGGGTCCTCAGACGTGTCCGAGGTTCTCAGGACCTTATCTCGGCCCAGCTCCCCGAGGATCTTTCCAGAGCTACAGGTCCGCGGCGCCCGGGTCTGCGCCGACATCTCCCCAGGGCCGGCGCCGCGGTGGGACGAGGCTCAGGGAAGGGCGCTCCCGATCCCCGCCCCTTGGCTGGAAGGGAATTTGGCTTCCCTTTTGTTGGCCCCTCACCTCCTCCTCCACCGCCGAGAGGTGGCCAAAGCAGCGTTTCCTGTGCCTGGGGTCCGGGTCCCTGGGCCGCCTTTCCGCTGCTGGAGACCTAGCCTTTTTCGGGCTGGCTGGAGGGTGGGCCAGGCTCCCGGGTGGCATTCCCCTCGAGGGTCGCACGCTGTTGGGCTGCGTGGACCCCAGGGCGAGCAAGGGGTGCCATCGCGTTCGGTGGAAGCTAGGGGCATCGGCCTAGGGTGCCACGCTGTCCCGATACCCGCGCACCCGCCTGGCCGCCGCCCCCACCCCGCCCCAGCCAGCCAGTTTCCCGCACCCTGCTGCGGCGAAGGAGCGCGGCGGAACCTCTCGGTTTGAAAGCTAAGGGGGTTCACCTCGTGACCCAGAAATGTGTGAGCCTCCCCTTACACCTAAGTGGGTCTCGGTGTCCCCCACTCAATGTACTGTACCCCCTCCCCCCGGCATTTCTGCACGTAGGTGAGAATTAGACAAAAGGCTCAAGAAGGGGGCTCGGTGGTTTTCGTCTTCTGCTGCCAACTGCGCGCTCCAGGGATCCATCCAACGATTCAAGAATGCTGGGCAGCCTTTCCTGGGGGGCGTTTGGGTTTAATACAACAGCCAATTACGTCACACATCCTTGGTTACTTGATTTGGGAAAGGGGTTTGCATTTCTGTCGCTGTCCCTTAAAGCGTAAGCCGCTCAAGGTGCACGGTGCAAAGGTAAGTAAACCAGACCTAAGTTAGTCTGTGCGTTTTAAACAGCATCCCTCTGGATTTCTGCACCCCTTATCCCGCTGGAATCCCTCTCCCGTTTCGAGTCAAGCGATGCATTTGCTGCGCTGCGGGAGGGGAAAGAAGGGGCTTAACCGCGGGGACTCGACGTGCCATTGAACAGCGTTTGCCGGGTGGTCATGTGGGGGTTAATTGCTCTGCAAAACCCTACCGCGCAAACCTGTGGCCCAGAGGTTTTAGTTGCATTTGCCAGGGGAGAGTTAGAAGTGGGTGATGTGAGAAAAGGTGATGGATTTTTTCCTTAAATCAAGATTGCAGCAAGACTGGAAAGTTGCTCGCATTTTGGGCAGTGGAGTTTAAACATTGCCATAGTTTCCAGTAGAGTTAAAGAAATCTCTGAGGAACAAAGCAATCCAATACCACTTTCCTTAATTTCTGAACCTTGTGTGGAGGTAATTTTCTTTCTCCAGTAAAATAATAGTAATTTCTATAGGGGAGGGAGTAAGGAAGCTGTTTATAATTCTCTTTCTTCTGGAATGTTAGGTGAGGTGGAAATGCAAAGAATAAGATCATATTCAAACTATGAATACAATTTTATGATTACAAGAGATTCAAGTATTTGGCATCTTTTCTGCTGTAAAGAGAAATCCCTGTAATCTGAGTGTATTTTATACGCAAAACATACCGTTACTATGTAAAAACAAGGAAACGTTAGTCTAAAAGGATTTATAAGTTCTATGTTTTTATAGAAGGCTCTGTTCCTTAGGGAGACAAATGCTTAATTTTGGACTGTGTGCTCTGCCTGGGTTTGACAGGCTGGGAGTTTTGGGGTCTCCTCACTCCTGATTTTGACAGTGCAATGTTTACTTCTGGCCCAGATCCCTAGAGTGATGGTGGTAATAAATAATGATAGTGATCCATTTGAAAGTAAGTAAATGAAAACATCTTGAAAAAGAAGACTTTGTTGAAAAAGAAGACTTTGTGGAAAAAGAAAAGTTTTTATATACTCTATAGTAGGGCAACATGTTTTTCTTATTATGGCTGTGTACCAAGAAAAGAAGCATGCATTTGAACATTTTCAGTATTTAATAGCAAAAGCAAGTTTAACCCTCATGTCTACTTGACAAAAATGCCATCTGGACAATGATCACCACTATGTGGCATTCAGTGTGAGCTGCTGTACTGAACTGTTAATAAAAATGGCGATAGGTGACCGAGGGGCTCTAGTCAACGAGGCTGAACTCTTGATTAGTAAAGCAAGTCACAGTTAGAAAACTTACAAGAAATCTGCTTAACATTTTGGCTTCAGAAAAGCAACATGGGTTTAAAAAGGTACATTGACCAAGGGTTTTGGGTGACAGCGATCTGCAGATTTACAAGGCAATGTGAAATACCATTTCTATTTTTATTGTTAAACCGTTTTCTTGTTGTTTGATCAAAATACCACTGTAATTGTTGTGTGTGTGTGTCACTCTGTTATGGTGTGATTTGTCGTGAATTACTTGTTCCCTGTGAACGTTTTGTCTTTCTACCCTTGGTTTAACCTTTGAGACATTGGAGCCTGGAAGAATTTGGGTTTCACGCTCTAGCCTTTGGAATCTTTTGCTGAGATCAGTGGGTTAGAAATGCAGGGGCAGGGGAACAGCCTGTCTGACAGGTAGGGAAGATTAATCCCCTAAAGAGGGATTTCTAAAGCAAGGTTGCAGCTGGAGAAGTGGCACTCCTTTAAAATGCATTCCACGGGAGGCCAGGATGTGGAAAGTTATCATTATCATTGAAATGGGAACTGGGTGTGAAAGGCTTGCCCCCCCTCCCCTAATCTGTAGAGCCCTGGCCACTCTGATTCGGTATAAGAAATTTGTGCACGCTAACTCTTTTCTCAGGGAGAGGTGTAATTATATGCTTCCAAATTGTAGTCAGGGAAGAGAAAGTGGGTAACTAACTGTTATCTGCACCCAAGGTTTATAACCATCTTCTAAAACATTCATTGATGTCAGGGGCCTTTTGGTGTTTATCTGGTCCATTCCCTGGGAACCTGGAGGGGAACCGGCAGCATCCTGTGGTTACCACCTGGAGAAGGGCTGGGCTGTGAAGCTTTGGATTTACTCTGCTGTCCCCCATGGGGATCTCCTTATGTGCTGTGATATGTTCCTGGTAAAGAAAGTTGCCATTAAGATATTTCTTTCTTTGGGGACCCTGTGGTGACTGCCAGGTGGACTCTATGAATACCATGCCTGGAAGGTGTCAAAGCAAAGTAACCAGGGGGCTTTGCTTTGCAGAGAAGTGTTGCTGATTAAGCTGGATTTTACATGTCCGATAGCAATTTCATGAAAGGACAGCTGGGCTGAAAGAACTGGTTTTGAAAACATTGCTTCTCAGTGACTCTTTGAGTTCTTTGGTTTTGTATTGTAGGATTGTATCACTGTAAAAGAATTGCTACGATTTTGGTGGGTAGTGCAGTCTTCTGGAGTTTTGAAACAAAAATCTAAGCAACAAGACCAGTTCTGGCCCACTAATTATGGCTGCAACTGGCTGGGGTTTGTACCAGCCCTCTTCTAGTATGTATGTATTTGGTTTTGCCGAGGAGCTTGCCAAGTTGGGAATAAGGGCGTGACAGCTCTGCTTGCATGTGGTGTTGTCATAAAATATGTCTGGGGTGTGATCTGTTTAGAATCATATTAACAGAGTGGCCAAGGAATTGTTGAACAGTGTTGGGAAAACTTTTCAAAAATAAGGAATTGTGTTGGTGTTATTTGTACCATTTTGGGGATTTCTGTTTCCCACTCCCCCCCCCCCCCAAGTTCTACTGAAAGAACCAAAAAATCAAAAGTCAAAAGCCAAAGGGAAGGAAATAATTACAGAAAAATCTAGCCTGATTAGACTAAGTGGCTTGTCCTCCAGAAAGTCTTAAGTTCCAGTGAGATGTGGTGTGTGTGTCTTTAATTGTCATTGGAATGAGCTTCAGTAAGCGCTCTGTCACTTTTGAGATGTTATCTGGGGAGAATGTGGCAGCTTCTTCAAATCCTCCTGGAGTGGGGGAGGGTTTCCCCCAAGTCTCAGATGCTTCCAGCCTCGGGGTTTCCACACCTTGGTGCCCTCCTGGAGGGCTAGTTAACCCAGTGTGCACTTAAATGACAGAAATCCTCACTGTAGGCTTCTGCTGTGGAGTATAGGTACATGTAACTATTTAGGTTAAAATTAATTAAACTGAACTGAAATGAAAGATTTAGTCCCTCCACTGCACTAGCTGCATTTCAGGGGCCTCATGTTTGTGGTGCTAGTGGTAAAGAACCTGCCTGCCAATGCAGGAGACACAAGAGATGTGGGTTTGATCCTTGGGTTGGGAAGATCCCCGGGAGGAGGGCATGGCTACCCACTCCAGTATCCTTGCCTGGAGAGTCCCATGAACAGAGGAGCCTGGAGGGCTACAGTCCTTAGGGTTGCAGAGAGTCGGACACGACTAAAATGATTTAACACACAAATGTGATGGGTACTCGTCAGAAACATATGGTCCAGGAACATAGAGGACATTTCCAGCATTGCAGGAAGCTCTGTCCACCACCAATCCTCTTTGCCGAGCGTCTCTGTGTTAGTCGCTGTTGTTTCAGGAATGTCTTGTGGAGTCCAGAGTCAGGGAGGGGCTTACCTTATTTGCTTAGAGTTCTGTTTGTTGACTGTGGTAGATTTGATGGCAAAAATGAACTGGATTGACTGACTCTAATCTGTAGAATTAGATTAGAGAGGCTTCCCCAAGAGGGGCTTAGCAGAGGTGTGATAACCAAGGCGACAAGTATACACTTACATACCATATAGTGCTGATTTGGGGAAAATGTTAGTTCTAAAGAATTCACATATTAAGGGCTAGACAAAATTGTGTGAACCTGTTGTGTGTGTGCATGTGTGTGGGAGGGCCACATCATGGCTTCAGTGCCATTAAAAAAGCACATGAAATGGTCATAGTGATGACTGTTGATTCAGATTAGACTGAGTCTGACGTAATGGAGGAATCTTCAAGTGTTGAAAGGAAACACACATCACATCAAGGTTTAAAGCGCGGATGCGAAGAATTCCAGCACAAGAAAGGACGAAGAAACTTGCCTGATTACTGGTTGGATTCCCCTGCACAATGCCAGGCACATTTGGGGCGTGCAAAAGCAGTTTCCCACTTGGGGAAGAAAATCACAGTAAGGATGAGACAAGGAGCTGGGGAGATGATCTGAGAACATAACATGTTCACGGACCAATTCTCTGTCCAGTCTGAACTGAGCCTTAATATGTTTCAGCTAGGATTTGCCAAAGATTTCCTGCAGCAAACAGCTCTGTGATAACGCCTGATAGCGGCCAACCTTCCTGAGATCTTCTCATTTACCTCGGAGCCACCACGTGGGATGTGGTGGAATGTGTTTGTGGAATGTGTTTGCAGATGGGAAAGGGCTGAGAGAGAAGGGCGGGCATCGAAAGAGGCAGAACCAAGAGCAAGCAGCCAGAGCACCGTCCTCAGAGAAGGGGAAATGCTGTGGAGTCAAGAGGGTGAGGATCTTAGCTCTCAGGCAAATGAGGGTGTGATGCTATAAGCAGGGCAAGATATGGTGAGCTACAGCCATGTTTTCAGAGGATAATTTGGCAGCAGCCAGGGGTAGTGGTAGGGGAGCTAAGTGGGCAGTAGTTGCACCCCAGAAAGGAGGTGCTTGAAAAATCAAGGGGCTTGGCCTTGGATTTGCTCCTGGTAGAGGAGCATCCTGGGAGGAAACTGAAGCAGAAGGAAATGTCCAGTTATTCCTTAGGGGTCTGGAGGAGGGACACAAACAACAGTTTGGCTTCTGGCAGACAATGGCTACTGGGAAGAGGAATGAGTAGGATTGGGGGGATGGTGAGGAATTGAGGAGGGGCGTAAGAGTTCCATCTAGAAAGTGAGCCACTTCTAGCGGATGGTAAGAGGGGTGTAGAAAGGGAGTGAGGGTCAAGGCTGAGAAGGCTTCAGGTGCAACCGCTGGGTCACATTTGGTTAAGTGTCCACCTTGGTGTCCTGTTGCAGGATGTTGCCTTATGTTTTCAACTGTTAGCGAACATTTGGAAATAACATTTAGAAATTGGGAATTTTTCTCTAGACAGTGAAATAACCACCAGGTCACTATAGTCTCTGTATAACACTGAATACATTTCTAGAGCAGCTTAAAGGCTACCGGAGGAGATGGTGATGACGGGGAGCTCTGTCTTAAGTGAACGTGCGACATGGAGGGGTTATACATCTGGTTATTTTGCAAAAAGAAACACAGGAGAACCTAGAAAGTGACATCAATTACCTCAGGTCTTTTTACAGTAAAGGCACATGTTAGTCGTTCAGTCATGTCCAACTCTTTGCAACCCCATGGACTATAGTCCACCAGGCTTCTGTCCATGGGATTTCCCAGACAAGTATACATTCCCTTCTCCAGGTAATCTTCCCCACCCAGGGATTGGACCTGGGTCTTCTGCATTGCCAGCATATTCTTTACTATCTAAGCCGCCAGGAAAGCCAAAAATAAAGGTAAAATATGCATAAAATAGACCTTTGAACCCATTTTAAGTGTACAAGACCCCAGTGTTAAGTATCTCCACCTTGTTCCACCGTCACCACTGTCCATCTCCAGAATTGTCTTTATCCCCCAGATGGAGACTTGCCCCCGTTAAACCCCAGTGGCCCATTCCTCCTGCCAGTGATGACGGTCCCCATTCTACTTATGAATCTTCCTACCATCAGTTCAGTTCAGTCGCTCAGTCGTGTCCGACTCTTTGCGACCCCATGAATCGCAGCCTCAAATAAATGGAAGTGTATGGTATTTGTCCTCCTGAACACTTTTCAAGTGTTCATCTGCCTCATAATATATATTAATACTTCTTTTTAAGACTGAGTAATGTTCCATTATGCACACATGTACCTACACCCCGTGCATATACCACAGTTTGCTTTACTGCTTTTTCTGTCTGTTGGCAGACATTTGGGCTGTCTCCACCTTTTGGCTGTTGTGAATAGTGCTGTTGTGAACATAGTTGTGCAGGTCTCAGTCCTTTTGGATATATACCCAGAAGTAGAATTGCTGGATCAGAGAAGGCAATGGCACTCCAGTACTCTTGCCTGGAAAATCTCATGGATGGAGGAGCCTGGTAGGCTGCAGTCTATGGGGTCGCTAAGAGTCTGACATGACTAAGTGACTTCACTTTCACTTTTCACTTTCATGTATTGGAGAAGGCAATGGCAACCCACTCCAGTGTTCTTGCCTGGAGAATCCCAGGGACGGGGGAGCCTGGTGGGCTGCTGTCTAAGGGTCGCACAGGGTCGGACACGACTGAAAGGACTTAGCAACAGCATGGTCATTCTAAGTTTACTTTATTGAGTAACCACTGTGCTGTCAACATTAGTTATTTTCTGCTTTATTGATAACAGCCTTCATAATGAGTGTGAAGTGCCTTTGATCTCACTGTGGCTTTGATTTGCATTTTTCTAATGATTAGTGATGTTGAGCATTTTTTCATGTCATTTGTATATATTTCATGGCCATTAGTGTATCTTTTTTGGAAATATGTCCCAGGTGACCCTGATGGTAATGAACCTGCTTGCCAATGCAGGAGATGTAAGAGACGAGGTTTTGATGCCCTGAGTCAGGAACGTTCCCTGGAGGAGGGCATGGCAACCTGCTCCAGTATTCTTGCTTGGAGAATCCCAAGGACAGAGAATCCTGGTGGGCTACAGTCCATAGGGTTGCAAAACGTTGACACAACTTAAGTGACTTAGCATGTACTTTTCAAATCCTTTGCCCGTTTTAAAATCAGATTGTTTGGGTTGTCTTGGTTGAGTTGTAGGAGTTCTATATATTCTAGATATTGGCTCTTTATCACATATATGATTGCATTTATTTTCTCCCATTCTGTGGGTTGCTTTTCCACACTGTTGATAATATCCTTTGATGCACAAAAATTTTTGATGAAAAAATCAACTTATTTATTTATTTTTAAACCTGTGCTTTTGATATCACATCCAAGAAATCGTTGCTAAGTCCAATGTCCTGAAGCTTCTCTGCTTTGTTTTTTTCTAAAAGTTTATAGTTTTAGCTTTCGTTTAGGTCCTTGATCCATTTTCAGTTAATTTTTGTAGATTGAGTAAGGTAGGGGTTTGACGTCATTATTTTTAATGTGGAAATATAGTTTCCCCAGTACCCTTTGTTGAAAAGACTTTTCTTTATTCATTGAGTAGTCTTGGTATCCTTGTCATTTGCTCTGCGTGTAGAGTGGGGCGGTTCTGGATTCTCTATTTTATTCCATTGGTCTGTGTCTAACCTTTTGTCAGGGTTTTGATTATTGCAGCTTTGTAGCATGTTTTGAGATCAGGAAGTATCGGTGCTCCAACTTTTTCTAGATTGTTTTGGCTATTTGGGATCCCTTGAAATTACATATGAATTTTAGGGTGGATTTTCTCTTTCGACAGAAGTATCTGAGATTTTGATAAAGATTGCACTGAATCTGTGCATTGCTTTGGATGGTCAGTTCAGTTCAGTTCAGTCACTCAGTTGTGTCTGACTCTGCAATCCCATGAACCGCAGCACGCCAGGCCTCCCTGTCCATCACCAACTCCCGGAGTTCACCCAAACCCATGTCCATCGAATCAGTGATGCCATCCAACCATCTCATCCTCTGTTGTCCCCTTCTCCTCCTGCCCCCAATCTTTTCGCAGCATCAGGGTCTTTTCAAATGAGTCAGTTCTTCACATCAGGTGGCCAAAGTATTGGGAGTTTCAGCTTCAACATCAGTTCTTCTAATGAACACCCAGGACTGATCTCCTTTAGGATGGACTGGTTGGATCTCCTTGCAGTCCAAGGGACTCTCAAGAGTCTTCTCCAACACCACAGTTCAAAAGCATCAATTCTTTGGCGCTCAGCTTTCCTTATAGTCTAACTCTCACATCCATACTTGACTACTGGAAAAACCATAGCCTTGACTAGACGGATCTTTGTTGGCACAGTAATGTCCCTGCTTTTTAGACACCTTAACAAATCTTATACTTCACAAACACAAATTTTCTTTCCATTTATTTAGATGTTCTTTAATTTCTCTCAACAGTGTTTTGTAGTTTTCAGTAAACAAGTCTTTCACCCACTTGATTAAATTTATTACTGGTATTAATATTTTATTCTTTTTGATACTTTTTGTGAATGGATTACTTTCTCAATTTCCTTTTTTGGATTAATTTCTGTTACTATATAGACATGCAGCTGATTTTACCTGTTAATTTTGTATCCTGCAAATTTGTTTAATCTGTTTATTAGCTCATATAGAATTTTTTTGTATCTGTATGTAAGATCATGCCATCTGTGAACAGAGATAATTTACTTCTTTCCAGTTCTGGATGCCTTTTATTCCTTTTTAAAATTTTTGCCTAATTGCTCTGTCCAGAACTTCCAATATTATGTTTAATAGAAGTGGTGAAAATGGACATCCTTGTCTTGTTCCTGATCTTAGTGGAAAAATTTCCAGTTTTTCACCATAGAGCATGATGTTAGCTGTGAGCTTGTCATATATGGCCTTTACTATGTTAAGATAATTTCCTTCTGTTCTTAGTTCATTTTCATATGTTTTTGTATAGCTCTGACCTTTGGAATAAGTTAATGTTTTGCATGTTCAAAAATTAAAAGCTTCTGCACAACAAAGGAAACTCTAAGCAAGGTGAAAAGACAGCCTTCAGAATGGGAGNTGCTTTTTCCATGATCCAGCGGATTTTGGCAATTTGATCTCTGGTTCTTCTGCCTTTTCTAAAACCAGCAACATACAGTAAGACATTTAATAATGAGCTAGAAAATATAAAAAAAGAGCCAAAATGAGCCAATGATACAATGACTGAAATCGAAGATGTGCTAGAAGGAATTAATAATAGATTATATGATATAGAGGAACAGATAAGTGAATTGGAAGACAGACTAGTGGAAATCACACAAACCAAACAAGGAAAAGAAAAAAAAAAAAGATGAAAAAACTAAAGACAATTTAAGAGACCTCTGTGAGGTCATCAAGCATACTAACATTCACATTATAGGAAGGAGAGGAGAAGAGAGATGGAAAAAGTAGCAGAAGTTATATCTGAAGCCCTAATATCTGAAAAGATTTCTAAACTAGAAAAGGAAACAGACATCCAGGGCCAGGAAACAGAGTCCCAAACAGGATGATCAATCCAGTGAAGACCACACCAAGACATGTTGCAATTAGAATGACAAAAATTGAAAATAAAAAAAAATATTAAAAGCAGCAAGAGAAAAGCAACTGGTTACACACAAGGGCACTCCCATAAGACTGTCAGCTGGGTTTTCAGCTGAAACTTTGTAGGTCAGAAAGCAATAACATGATATATTTAAGTGATAAAAGGAAAAACCCTAAAACTGAGACTACTCTACCCAGCAAGTTCATCATTCAGATTTGGAGGAGAGGTAAAGACTTTTCCAGACAATAAAAGTGAAAAAGTTCAGCACCACTAAACTGACTTAACAAGAAATGTGAAAGAAACTTCTCTTTAAAGTATTAAAAAGCAGAGACACCACTTTTTTGACAAAGGTCCATTTAGCAAAGCTATGGTTTTTCTAGTAGTCATGTACGGATGTGAGTGTTAGACCATAAAGAAGGGTGAGTGTTAAAGAACTGGTGCTTTTGAATTGTGGTACTGGAAAAGACTCTTGAGAGTCCCTTGAACAGCAGAGATCAAACCAGTCAATCTTAAATGAAATCAACCCTGAATATTCATTGGAAGGATTGATGCTGAAGCTCTAATACCTTGGCCACCTATTGCAAAGCTGACTCATTGGAAAAGACCCTGATTCTGGGCAAGATTGAAGGCATGAGGAAAAGGGTGTGACAGACAATAAGATGGCTGGATAGCATCACTGACTCAATGGATGTGAGTTTGAGCAAGCTCTAGGAGACAGTGAAGGACTGGGAAGGCTGGCACACCATAGTCCATGGAGTCACAAAGAGTCAGACACGACTTAGCAACTAAACCACAATAGAAACAAGTGAAACAGACAAGATCACAACAAAAACATGAAAATTATGAGGGAAAAATCTCATAATAAAAGTAGTAGATCAAGCACTTATAAAGCTAGAAGGAAGATTGAATAACAAGAGTAGTAAAATTATCTATATCCACAATAAGTAATTAAGAGATAAACAAAACAAAAACATGCAAAATATAATATAAAAAACATTATTTTGTGTGGGGAATAAAAATGTGTGGTAGTTAAAACACATTTGAAATGGCAACTACAAACCGAAAATCTATAGTAGATACATACACACAAAAAGAGTAAAGGATCCAGATATAAAGATAAGTATCAGATCACAAGAGAAGAGAGAAGAAGGAGAAAGGAACAATGACAAAACAAGACTACAAAAACAACCCCCAAACAACTTTAAAAATGGCAATAAATACATACCTATCAATAATTACTTCAAATGTAGGTAGACTAAATATTTCCGTCAAAAGGTATAAACTGGCTGAATACATACAAATCCAAGATCCATATATACACTGCCTGCAAGGGGCTCACTTTCACATCTAAAGATATGCACAGATTGAATGTGAGAGGTGGAAAAGTCATTTCAGGTAAATGGAAATGAAAAAGCTGTAGTAGCAATACCTGTATTAGACAAAATAGACTTTAAAATAAAGAGTGTTATAAGATTTTATAAATTAACAAAAAAAGACACTACATAATGATTGAGAGATCAATCCAAGATGAATATATAACATATTATAAGAGCACCTGAATACTAACACAGAGAAAAAATTGACAGTATTGACAGTAATCAAGGGACTTTAGTACCCCACTCTTATCAATGGACAGATGGCTCAGACAGATTATCAGTGAAGAAACAGTGGCCTGAAAGAACATATTAGATCATATGCACTTCATATATTCCCTCCCAAAGCAGCAGAATACACACTCTTTTCAAGTGCACATGGAATTTTTTTCAGGGCAGATCACATTCTAGGATACAAAACAAGTCTCAAATTTAAAAAGACTGAAATCATATCAAGTGTCTTTTCTGACCAGAATGCTATGAGACTATAAATCAAATATAAGAAAAAAACTGCAGAAGAACTAACAGAGAATAAATGATATGCTAATAAGTTCTCAGTAGGTCACTAAAAATCAAAATGGAAATAAAAAACACCTAGAGACAAATGAAATGAAAACACAACTATCCAAAATGTATAGGATGCAGTAAAAGCATTTCTAAGACAAAAATTATAGTGACACACTATTACCTCAGAATACAATAAAAATCTCAAAATAATTCCCTACCCTTATACCTAAAGTAATTAAAAGAGAAGAACAAGCAAAACCAAAAGAAAATAGAAGGAAAGAAATAATGATCAAGCAGAAATAAATGAAATACAGACTAAAGAATAGAAAAGTTCAATGAAACTAAGAGCTAGTTCTTTGAAAAAGGAACATGTGTGTACCTGTGGCAGATTCATGTTGATGTATGGCAAAACCAATACAATATTGTAAAGTAATTAACCTCCAATTAAAATAAATAAATTTATATTTAAAAATAAATCAATAAAATCAATAAACTTTTAGGAAAAGAAAGATGGCCCAAATCAGAAATGCAAGGTAAAGTAAAAAATATATATATAACAATAATAAATGGTTAAAAAAAATTAAAAATTAAAAGAAAAAAAAGAAGGTGCAACAAATATCACAGAAATTCACAGCAAAAGAGACACAGATGTATAGAACAGTCTTTTGGACTCGTTGGGAGAGGGAGAGTGTGGGATGATTTGGGAGAATGGCATTGAAACATGTATAATATCATATAAGGAACAAATTGCCAGTTCAGGTTTGATGCAGGATACAGGATGCTTGGGGCTGGTGCACTGGGATGACCCAGAGGGATGATACAGGGAGGGAGGTGGGAGGGGGGTTCAGGATGGGGAACATGTGTACACCCGTGGCGGATTCATGTTGATGTATGGCAAAACCAATACAATATTGTAAAGTAATTAACCTCCAATTAAAATAAATAAATTTATATTTAAAAAAGAATCAATAAAATCAATAAACTTTTAGGAAAAGAAAGATGGCCCAAATCAGAAATGCAAGGTAAAGTAAAAAATATATATATAACAATAATAAATGGTTAAAAAAAATTAAAAATTAAAAGAAAAAAAAGAAGGTGCAACAAATATCACAGAAATTCACAGCAAAAGAGACACAGATGTATAGAACAGTCTTTTGGACTCGTTGGGAGAGGGAGAGTGTGGGATGATTTGGGAGAATGGCATTGAAACATGTATAATATCATATAAGGAACAAATTGCCAGTTCAGGTTTGATGCAGGATACAGGATGCTTGGGGCTGGTGCACTGGGATGACCCAGAGGGATGATACAGGGAGGGAGGTGGGAGGGGGGTTCAGGATGGGGAACATGTGTACACCCGTGGCGGATTCATGTTGATGTATGGCAAAACCAATACACTATTGTAAAGTAATTAACCTCCGATTAAAATAAATAAATTTAAACTAAAAAAAAAGAAATTCAAAAGGATCATAAGTGATTACTATGAAGAATTAATTATATGCCAATAAAATGGATAATCTAGTAGAAATGAACAAATTCTTAGAAGTGTACATTATCACAAGACTGAATCGGGAATAAATGCAAACTATGAACAGACAAATGACCAGTAATGAAATTGAATCAGCAACTGAAAACTCCCAGCAAACAAAAGTCCAGGACCAAACAGCTTCACAGATAAATTCTACCAAACATTTAACAAATTAATTCTTGTCCTTCTCATACTATCTCCCTAAATTGAAAGTGTCTGTACTCATTTTAGGAGACCAGCACTATCCTGCTACCAAAACAGACAAAGACTACAATGCAAGAAAATTACAGGCCAATATCACTGATGAACATAGATGCAAAATCCTTGATAAAATATCAGCAAACTAAATTCAACAGTACTTCAAAAACATCACACACCATGATTAATTGTGACTTAGCCTATGGATGCAAGGAAGTTTCAATATTCACAAATCAGTGTGATACACCAGGGTAACAAACTAAAGAATAAAAAGCACATGATCATCTTAATAGATGCAGAAAAAGCTTTTGACAAAATTAACATGCATTTATGATTAAAAACTCTCAACAAAGTGGGTATAGAAGGAACATATCTCAATATAATAAAGTCCATATATGACAAACCTGTAGCCAACACCAATGTTGGAAATTCCACCAATGGTGGAAATCTGAAAATACTTCCTCTAAGGTCAGGATGCCTCCTCTGGCCACCTTTATCCAACATAGTATTGGTAGTCCTAGACACAGCAATCAGATAAGGAAAATAAATGAAAGGAATCTAAGTTGAAAGGAAGAAGTAAAACTGTCACTATTTGCGGATGACATGGTACTATATAAAGATAATCCTAAAAATGTCACCCCAAAGCTATTAGAACTAAGTTAATTCAGTATATTTGCAAAATGCAAAATTAGAATGAAAGAATCTGTTGTGTTGTTGATTTCAATAGTGAAATACCAGTGAGAAAAAATAAGAAAACAACCCAATTTACAACTGCATCAAAAAGAATAAAATACTTAGGAATACATCTACCAAGGAGGCAAGAAATCTGTGCTCAAAAACATAACAGATGCTGATAAGAGACGCTAAAGACAACACAAAAAAGTAGCATTCTACTTGTCACAGATTAACATTGCCAAAATTAACATTCTACCCAAGGCAATCTGTAGATTCAATGTTATCCCTATCAAAATATCAATGACATTTATCACAGAATTAGAACAAATGATTATAAAATTTGTATGAAAACATAAAAGACTGAATAGCCAAAAAATCTTGGGAAACAAGAACAATGCTGGAAATGACATCCTCCCTGGTTTTAAACTATACTATATAGCTATAGTAATCAAAACAGTGTGATTCTGATGCATGTGTGTGCACACACACACACAACAGACACAAAGACCAATGGAACAGAGTGCAGAAATGAACCTACACTTTTATGGTCAATTAATGTATGATACAGCGGAGAAAAGAAAGTCTCTTTGATAAATGGTACTGGAAAAAATGGAGAGTTATGTGCAAAAGATTCAAAATGGGCTGTTTACATTGTACACAAAAATAAATTTGAAATATATTAAAGAATTAAATGTAAGGTCTGAAATAATAAAACTCTTAGAAAAAAACAGAGGCAGTATACTCTTTGATATTGATCTTAGCAATAATTTTTTGGTTATCTCTCCTTAGGCAAACAAAAACAAAAAGAAACAAATGAGACTACATCAAACTAAAAAGCTTTTGCACAGAAAGGGAAACTATCAACAAAAGGAAAAGGTCACCTACTGAATGACATATCCGTTAAGAGATTAATATCCAAATTATGCAAAGAACACATACAATTCATCTTCAGGAAAAAAAAGACATTAAAAAATGGGCAGAAGACACGAATGTACATTCTTCCAAACAAGATATATGAATGGCCAACAGACATAAAGAAAGATACACAACACCCCCAAATCATCAGGAAAACAAAAATCAAAAACTAAAAATAAAAAAAATAAAACTACCATACAATCAAATTCTGGCTATTTTTGCAAAGAAAAGGAAAACACTAATTGGAAAATATATATGGGCACTGAAAGTGAAGAGGAACTAAAAAACCTCTTGATGAAAGTAACAGAGAAGAGTGAAAAAGTTGGCTTAAAGCTCAACATTCAGAAAACGAAGATCATGGCATCCAGTCCCATCACTTCATGGGAAATAGATGGGGAAACAGTAGAAACAGTGTCAGAGTTTATTTTGGGGGGCTCCAAAATCACTGCAGATGGTGACTGCAGCCATGAAATTAAAAGATGCTTACTCCTTGGAAGAAAAGTTATGAGCAATATAGATAGCATATTCAAAAGCAGAGACATTACTTTGCCAACAAAGTTCTGTCTAGTCAAGGCTATGGTTTTTCCAGTGGTCATGTATGGATGTGAGAGTTGGACTGTGAAGAAGGCTGAGCGCTNTTTGGACTCTGTGGGAGAGGGCGAGGGTGGGATGATTTGGGAGAATGGCATTGAAACATGTATTATATCATATGTGAAACGAATTGCCAGTCCAGGTCCGATGCATGATACAGGATGCTTGGGGCTGGTGCACTGGGATGACTCAGAGAGATGGTACGGGGAGGGAGAAGGGAGGGGGGTTCAAGATGGGGAACAAGTGTATACCCGTGGTGGATTCGTGTTGATGTATGGAAAAACCAATATAATATTGTAATTAGCCTCCAATTAAAATAAATAAATTTAAATTAAAAAAAAACCAATAAATCACTGAAAATGGCAGGAAACTAAAACTGAATGCGAACAAGTAAATAAGTCTAAATATGTTGTACATGAACAATGTAACTACACTGACAGGAAAAAAGAAACCTAGTTCGAGTGAGTGTGGCCCCAGTACTTTGACTATATATCCTTAGTCTAGGTGACAAACAAAGCAAAACCAAACACAAGAATACAGCTTGCACTTTTAGTGGGCTTGTTTTTCATAGCAGTATGGATGTGTGTATATATATATATAAATAAATATATACGTTTATATTACATGTATAAAATAATGTATGTTAAGATTAGAAACTCATCATTCATAAAAAAGCTTTTTTTTTCTGTATCTAATAATTATTTCTAGCATCTCATTAGCAATAAGCACTCAGTGCCCAGATCTAGGTTTCTAAATACTATTACACAATACAGGAAGTACAATACCTTGGGGAAATGACTGACTGTGGGGCCAGGAAAGGGAAAAATAGAAGATTAACCAGGAGCATATTCTTATGATATAAAGTAAGTGGTCAGAAGTAATGAGAACATATCAGAGGTACAGGTGCCAGTTTGGAGGCGTTCCAGTGGTTACATTTGGAGCAATAAAGCATCAAATAAAGACAAGCAGGGATTCCCAGGTGGCGCTAGTCATAAAGAACCCTCCTGCTGATGCAGGAAATGTAAGAAACTCTGGTTCAATCCCTGGGTGGGAAAGATCCCCTTAGGGGGGCNGTACAGGTGCCAGTTTGGAGGCGTTCCAGTGGTTACATTTGGAGCAATAAAGCATCAAATAAAGACAAGCAGGGATTCCCAGGTGGCGCTAGTCATAAAGAACCCTCCTGCTGATGCAGGAAATGTAAGAAACTCTGGTTCAATCCCTGGGTGGGAAAGATCCCCTTAGGGGGGCCTGGCATGGCAACCCATTCCAGTATTCTTGCGTGGAGAATCCTCATGGACAGAGGAGCCTGGTGGGCTACAGTTCATAGGGTTGCAAAGAATGGACACATCCGAAGCGAGTTAGCACACGCATGTATTATACATGGAACAAAATAGGAATCTATTATTAAACATTAATAATAAGTAAATAAGTACCGTTGCCTCTCTGTGGGTTCCATATCTTCATAGATTCAACCAATCATGGGTCAGAAATATTTAAAAAATTCCACAAAGTTTCAAAAGGCAGAACTTGAATTTGTTGCACACCAGAAACTATTTACATAGCATTTGCATTGTATTTATGATTATTTATATAATATTTGCATTGTATTAGGTATTATAGGAGGCTTCCCTGGTGACTCAGAGGTAAAGAATCTGCCTGCCAATGCAGGAGACTCAGATTTGATCGCTGGATTTGGAAGATTCCCCTGGAGAAGGAAATGACAACCTACTCCATGGACTAGAGCCTGATGCGCTACAGTCCGTGGAGTTACAAAAGAGTGGGACCTGACTTAGCAACTAAACAGCAACAACAGGTGATATAAGTCACCTAGAGATGATAATGGCGACCCACTCCAGTACTCCTCCCTGGAAAATCCCATGGACGGAGGAGCCTGGTGGGCTGCAGTCCATGGGGTCGCGAAGAGTCAGACACGACTAAGTGACTTCACTTTCACTTTTCACTTTCATGCATTAGAGAAGGAAGTGGCAACCCACTCCAGTGTTCTTGCCTAGAGAATCCCAGGGACGGGGGAGCCTGGTGGGCTGCCGTCTATGGGGTAGCACAGAGTCGGACACGGCTGACGTGACTTAGCAGCAGCAGCAGAGATGATGAGTGTCAGAAGGATGTGTGTGGGTTATATGTGAAAAGTAGTCATTTTATATAACAGACTTAAGCAGCCTTGGACTTTTGATCTTCAGAGGGTGGGAGGAGAAGGGAATACCAAGGGACAACTATAGGTAGATTCATGTATTATTTTCCCAGGGCTGCTGTAACAAAGTACCACAAATTGGGTGACTTAAAACAACAGAAAATGATTTCCCAACAATTTTGGAGGCTGAAAGTCCAAAGTTAAGGTGTCGGCAGTCCATGATCCTTCCGAAGGCCCCAAGGGAGAATTCTCTTTGCCCCTTTTGTTTCCTGGGGGCTCTGGCATTTCCTTGGCTTGTGGCAGCATCACTTCAACCTCTGCTCTTTGTGCCTCTTCGTCTTTTTATAAGGACAGAAGTCATTGGATTTAGGCTCACTTTAAATCCAGGGTGATTTCATCTTGAGATCTTTAACTCATTACTCTTCAGTGTTTCAAGTAAGGTCACATTTGAAGTTATGAGCGGATATGAATTTGGGGGAACACTGTTTAACATACTACATTACATAAATGAATAGAAGAGAAAGTGAAGAGAAGGCATTTCCATACAGTAAAAATGCCAACTAATAAAAGTGAAGTGACTTGAAAAAAATTATGTTTTGCAAACAATAATTGTGCAGATTGATTTGGGCAAGAGTCTCCAATGCAATTAAATGCAATGAAACGAGGTTGTGTTTGTTGGGGAGCAGGGAATGTTCATGGCTCAGAGTATTTCTCCTCAGAGCCCTTATTTGCAAAGGGACAATTAGTGACCACAGACCACAGAAAGCCAACATCACCTACCTGGGTGACCAAGACTCACGTCACTATTGTGGGCACGTGGCCGTTGTCCTTTCAAGAAAGACATAGATTAGCCTGCATTCAAGCTGTGATGTAGAACCTGAGTCTGATGGTACCAAATTCAGCAAGCCCAAATGGAGGGGCATTTTATTAAAAACTGGCTTGTAGTAGAAAATGTCAATGTTGTGACAGACAGAAACAGCCCAGAAATGGGTCCAACTTAAAGGAGACCACAGGACAAGAAAAGAAAATGCAGCATGTTTCTGAAGAGGACTGGTTTACAGTGAAAACTGACCTGCACATCATTGGAAACTTTGCTGAAATTGGACTATGGAGGTCATTATTTAAAAGTGTGGTCTGAGTTCAGTTTCCTGAATTTGTTAATTGTTCTGAGGTTCTGAGAGAGAATATTTTTGGTCTTAGGAAGTGTGTACTCAGCGTTAATGCATAAAGAGCCTAATGTCTGCAACCAATTCTTAATTCAGAATAAAAAGCAGTGTGAGTATGGAGAGAGAATGATGAAGTATGTGGGGTGAAACATGAAAAATTAGTGAATCAGGGTAACAAGTATGGGAGAGTTTCATGGATGAATCTTCCAACTTTTGAGTAAATTTGAAATAATCTCAAAATAAGGCATGAAAATTATGTTAATTGATACAAATGTGTGACTGTGGCCAGTGGAATCTATAATGGGGTTGAACAGATTTGCTTAGAGAGACTCAAGTGGTTATAATTTTATGGGAAATGGTGTCATACCTTACCTAGGGATAGGGTGGGGCAGGCTCCACGTGCCTTTCACCTACACTGTGTTTATCAAAGAACGAAAATCACCAAGTCTTAGTCCAGTTTCTGGATTCCCCAGAACTTCTAACATCTTTTGTCTTAGCCTTTTACTAAAGAAAACTTGCAGTATACATAAAATTAGACTAGTACAGGGAACCCCTCTATATTTTTCACCCAGCTTCAACAGTTAACACGCTCTGTTCATTTCATTTCATTTCTTCCTGCCCACTTAATGGGTCCTGAACAGCTTTAATTTTTCTCTTGTAAATACTTCAGCATGAATGGTAAGACCTGTTTTCCACATAATCTCTTACTGTTATCACAAGCAAGTGATACTTGATACCCAGGCCCTGCCCAGCATTCCCAACTTCCTGGAAAATGTCCTTTCACACTTGGTTTGTTTGCAGCGGGACCCAGGCAAGGTGTGCCCGTAAACCCTGGCTTTCCCCATCAGAATGGTCTTCAGCCACAGGGAGTCCCATTGGGTCTGAGGTTCTGAATTCCAGCAGGTACAGGCGCTACTTCTTTGCATTCCCAATGCCCTCAGTGTGGTAGGGACCTGGACAGAGCTGGGTCCTGATGCAGAGGCCTGGATACCCCGCCTTGGAGCAGCAAAGTGCGAGGTGTGTGTGGGGGGCACAGGGAAGGCCCCACTGAGCTGTGTCCAGTGCAGCCCTTCATTCATCCTCTTTTGGCGGGGTGCTTCTATGACTGTCTCCAGGAGAAATGCCCCTGCAGGGCCTTGCACAGAGTGGCCAGGCCACACCCTTCTCAGAGCCCTGGACTCATTAACACAAAGATTGTTAAGGTGTAGAAAGGGAGCGAGGAAGGCATTTTAGCTTTCTGGTGTGTATTGTCCCCTCCTCCCCTTTTCAACAACAACATATTGCAAGACTCAGTTTTGTGCTTCCTGGTGGATGGTTTGACGTCCCAGTTGAAAATTCAGACTGTTTGCTGGAAAGACTGTATTTTACCAAATATATGACATGTGAGCAGATCTGTAACCAGAGTACATAAAGAACTTGTAAAAAAAAAAAAAAAAAAAAGTTCCAATTAAAAGAGACACAATGCACAGGAAGCGGTTTGCAAAAAAATACAAAAGACCCAAAACTTAAGAGAAAGAGTTTGGTGTTAGTAGAGTTCAAGAAAATGCAAGTTATGAGGCAGTTATCCCAAGGTACTTCTGACTGAGGTTTGCCTGAGGTCAGAAATGGGTCATAAAGAGCATGTCAGTAGTGATACGAAGAGGGTAGCATGGTGGTGTGTAAGCTACCACTTTGAGGGCCATGTGATGTTTACAATACACATATTCTGTGGCTTGCTCCACAAAAGTGTGTGCACGCCTGGGAAAGATGCTGTTCACTGCTACAGCATTTCTAATAGAGAGAAGTTGGAGATATTAACATGTCTTTTAATGGAAGCCAAATAACCGAGGTGGTACCATGCCTCTACTATGGATTACTGTACAGTGGCTAAAATGAAGGTGGAACTCTGTAGATGCCCACGGAGGGAGATTTCAAAGTGAAATTCTGGGTAGGGACAAAATCAAGTTCCAGAAGATATCCTTCTGCATGGGATTGATTTAAAAAAATCCCATGCCCCTCTCCTCTCTCTGTGGAGAAAGCTGTCTCTAGAATAAGGCCTCCAATCTACAAGTCAGATTGACAGCAATGGTTACCCTGGGGGAGATGGGAAGGTGTCATAGGAATCTTCACGATCTTTGATTCCACCATACCTCTTGTGCTAGGGATTACTTTACTGGATCCTGTCTATAAGCCTCTGGGACAACATTTATGTCTTCACATTTAGGTAAATTAGCAGGAACTGTTACACAGTTACTTCCCATCATCTTGCTCTTTGCTTTGTAACAAATTCTTGTCCAGCTCTGGCCAGAGGGGAAGGTGAAGGAAGGGAAAATGTGACAAGTCAATTTGTCCAGGAGATGTGGAAGTTTTTAAGCGATTCCTAAGCTCTTCAGGGGTGCATCTTGATCTTCGGGTTGTTCTATGGGTGGTAAGTGCTTCTAGGGTAGCCTAGCTAGTAAAGAATCTGCCTGCATTTCAGGAGACCCTGGTTCGATTCCTGGGTCAGGACGATCCCCTGGAGAAGAAATAGGCTACCCACCAGAGTGTTCTTGGGCTTTCCTGGTGGCCCAGTCAGTAAAGAATCCGCCTGCAATGCGGGAGACCTGGGTTCGATCCCTGGGTTGGTAAGATACCCTGGAAGAGGACATGGCAACTCACTCCAGTCTTCTTAAAGAATCCCCATGGACAGAGGAGCCTGGTGGGCTACAGACACAATGGAGTGACTAGGCACAGCATAGCACATGGATGGGTTAAAAAAATGGAAGTTTGGGGATGTAGAAAACTAGTTCAGCTAGTTCTCTGGGTTGTTTAATTCTCTGGACTTTACAAATATTCAATCTAAAGTCCATTTTGATGACTTCCATGGTGGTCCAGTGTGAGTTCACCTTGCAGTTACAGGGGACACAGGTTTGATCCCTGGTCGGGGAACTAAGATCCCACATGCCTTGGAGCAACTGAGTTGGTGTGCCCCAACAAAAGATCCAGCATGCCACAGCAAAGATCCCGTGTGCCACAACCAAGACCCAAGGCAGCCAAATAAATAAATGCTAAGAAAAAACAAATTAGATTCTGAACATATTTAGTATTTTTAGAGCATCATGCAGAATGCCCTCAGAGTTGCTTCAGCAGACAGCTTGGGTCAGCTTGTTTTGGTGTAGATGGGAGTAGCCATCTCTGTTTAAGCCTAGAATCCCAAGTTTGTTCTGAGCACTGCTGCAATAATTTTCCTTTGTGAAAATGGCCACAAAGAATCAGAATTATCTTATATTCTGACACTGAAGCAAAATACAGGGAATCTAAAAGGACATTGAGGTGGAAATATGATTGGAGCTGTCTTTCAAAATGTACCGTTTCAAGGTTTTATGGCTACAGTCCATGGGTTGCAAAGAGTCGGACACAACTGAGCGACTGAGCGTGCATGCATTTTGTCATAAAGAGAATATCACACTGTTACAGGTTGAATAGTGTTTTCTTCCAAAGATATAGTATTGGAGTCCTAATCCCCAGTACTTTAGAATGTGATCTTGTTTGGAGAAAGGAGTTTACAGAGGTACTCAAGTTAAACTCAGATCATCAGGGGTGGGCCCAAATCCAGTATGGCTGGAGTCCTTATAGAAAGGGGAAATTTGGGCACAGAGGGAAGAGGCCATGTGCGGACACAGGGAGAAGGTGGTTGTCTGCAAGCTGAGGAGAGAGCCCTCAGGAGAAGCTGCTCTGCCCACACCTTTATCCCAGACGTGCAGCCTCCAGAACAGGGGGGGATGGAGGCCTGTAGTTGAAACCGCTCAGTCTATGGTGCTTTGTCAAGGCAGCTGAAGCTGACTCATACAGACACATCTGCACTTACCTGCAGGCTAATCAAGTATTGCTTTCTATCGATTTTCTTTTCAGAGGACCTGCATAGGAATTCAACTGATAGAAATGTTCCACTGCTAATGGACACTTGTGTGGTTGAGCCCATCACACCTGGGGTGGCCGTGAACTGGATTGGCCCTGTGATTGGTTAGTGTTGCAGTTTGGAGTCAGAGTCACCAGGCCCAGAATGGGCATGATCTGTGTGTCTGTGGCTTGACTGAGGCCAGTCCCTTGGCATCAGAGGGCAAGCCCACTCCCTGGAAAGCTTGCTATTTGGGACTGCTTCCCTGGTCGATGCTTTGGCCAGCCCCATGTGGCCTCCTGAGCACCTCTGTGGGACCAGCCCTGTGTCCGGGCTTGGATGTCTTTGGCCAGTCACCCATCTGTCCCCTTTCCCTTCCTCCAGCTGTTTGCCTGGCTCTTAAGAGAGGCTTTGATGGGAGTTTCCTGGAGCTCAGAGGAGAGAGAGGTGGGCTGTTGAGGCCCCAAGATGTCAGGCACCCATCCCAGCCTTTGTTTCCCTTGGGGAAGCCTGGGTAACAACAACAAAAAAATCCAACAAAAGCACACATCCCTGGGTGCTGGGATGGTGTGGCTGTCAGCCTGTGTGATTTATATGGGCCTGGGAGCCTTTGAAGCAGGAGGCTGTTGGAGTCCTTGAAGGCTGGCCCTGCAGGGAGGCCCTGGAAGTGCCAAATGGAGAGGAAAGAGCAAGCAGGTTGAGAGGGGTGGTGAGGGAGGGAGCTCTTGGAAGTGCATTCCTCTGTCCTTCGGCTCAGCAGCTCCCTTCTTCACTTTTGTCCTGTTCCAAAACGCACGGATAGCTCTGGAGGCCACAGGAAGGTCCTGTGGACAGAAAAAGTCATTGCCTTGGGGCTGGCCCTGAGTTTGCCAAGCAGGTCTCCCAGAGGGCTTCCCTGTAGCTTTTTGGAGACTCTGGGCAGGGATGCAGGGAGATGAGGCCAGCTCCTTCCCGGAGGGGCACCTGATGTAGGCACCCTTGGATGCTAGAGAGGGAGGTAAGTATGGAGTCCTGCAGAGGATGAGTTTTAAGGATGAACATGTGTAGGAGTGTCAGCCTCCACCGAGTGGCTGCGGGGGCTTCTGACGGGAAGGCAGCTTATAAGAAGGAGCCCAGAGGATGCTTTCTTAAATGGCGACAAGAGGTGTAATTCTGATACAACCTTCTGACGGTTTCAGTAATGGTCAAGCACATATGTTTCACTGTTGAAATTCAGCTGCTTTTCTGCTATACACATCCCAGTTTTTCTTCACTGTTTGCTAAATTCGATGTGTCTTTTTCATTTTATTTTGGAAGAAGGAAAATCCTTTGTTTTGCAAGGCAGTGCCCAGCCACAATTACCTCTAATTAGAGAAGCGTTTTCAGAGTTCAGATAAGGTTCACTATTTTTTTTTTTTTTGCTACTCTAAACTTTGAGCCCATTTATTTTCTTATTTTAAAAAAATAATAATTAAGGAAAAAACCCAAGATAATCACGTTTCTTCTAGTTGACTAACCACAGATTTCTATGGCGTCTAAAAGCCAAACTGATTCAAAACAAAATGAAAGAAGGAAAGCCAAGTATGGGTATAAGTTGATCTGCCTGGGATTAAGTTTTTAAAAATGTTCTTTATAATTACTTTTTTCCCCAGCGGTGGAACAGGTCCTGCCCTGAGTTTTGGGTGTGTGTGTGTGCGGCATGGGGAGTCCTCATGATACTGAGGGAACTTTGGCTTGGGCCCAATTATCTACTTATGATTGCAATTTTTTTTTTTTTTAAAATCACTATGTGAAAACTCCCTCAAAACAATGCTTTCTGTCTTTTCTGCAGGCAAATGTTTACTCGAGGGCCCTCCTAGCATCGGGATGTTATTTAGAGGAACTTCACATAGTTTCCTCTGGGTTGTTTTCATTTTACTTTATAATTTTTTTATCTTTTAATTTTTTTCTTTTTTAGGCCGTATTGCACAACTTGGGGTATCTCAGTACCTTGACCAGGAATTGAACCCAGGTCGCCTTCAGTGGAAGCACAAAGTCTAAACCACTGGTCAGCCAGGGAATTTCCTGTTTTCATTTTAAATCAGGGTTATGATTTATTCCTCAATTGAGTAATGATCAAGAAAAACAGCAACAAAAAAACTCCAGTAACAAATAGTGATGACTTAAAAAAATAAAACTGAGAAGGGTGTGAAATGAAAAGCCCTTCTCACTTCTCAACTACTCTCCACCTCCCCTGCAGAAGGGTTAGTCACTCAGTCGTGTTCTACTCTTTGCAACCCCATGGACTGTAGACTGCCAGGCTCCTCTGTCCATGGAATTCTCCAGGCAAGAATACTAGGGTGGGTAACCATTCCCTTCTCCAAGAGGTCTTCCTGACCTGGGAGTCAAATTCAGGTCTCCTGCTTGGCAGATTCTTTACCTTCTGAGTCACCAGGGAGGACCTGCGAAGGTCCCAGGTGAGTCACCAGGGAGGACCTGCGAAGGTCCCAGGTGAACTTGGCCCACGGTCTTTGTACTTCATTCCAGACATTTCCTGGGTTCCCGTGCTTGACTGTGCATCTCCTTGTGTTTATTTTTAAAATTTGTGATAAAATGCACATAACATAAAATTAGCCTAAAGTGTACAGTTCAGTGGCATTTCGTAAACGTACATTCACTGTGTTGCAACCATCACCTCTGCTGGTTTCGGAACATTTCCATCGCTCCCAAAGGAAACCTCCTACATTAGCAGTGACTTCTCACTCCCATCCCCAGCCTCTTGCAACCACTAAGCTACTTACAGTCTCTCTGGATTTACCTATACTGGAAATGACATATAAGTAGAATCCATACATTATGTGGCCTTTGTGTTTGGCTTCTTTAACTGAGCGTCATGTATCCAAGGCTCATCCGTGTTGTAGCATCCTTGAGTTGTTTTCGTATACAATGAGATTATACCTTGCATACTGAACTGAGGTTTGCTCTAACAGTAGTTCTTGCAAATCTTTCCATCTTAGTGCATGCTGCACACCTCATTTTTAAAAAACCCTTGCTAATGCCTGCCTTTGGATACACATCATTTATTTCACTGGTCTCCTATGGACGGATACTTCTGATTTTTAACTATTACAGGAAAGAGTGCTGCAGGTACACCTGTACATACGTTTTTATTTCCTCTACACTATGTATCTGTAGAGTCAGTTCCCAGAAGTGGACCTCTTTGTCCAAGGTAATGATACAGATTTTTTAAATAGATTCTACAAGGTTGCACTTCCCAAAGGTGGCAATGATTTATGTGACAGTGAGAGTGTGTGAGCCTCTCTGGTTTTTCCAAGTCCTGACCAACACTGGAAATTGTCAAGCATTTTAATACTAGTAAGTCTGCAACAGAGAAATAGCATGTTAATTCTTTGTATTGACATTTAAAAAATTGTCCATAGGGCTGAATGTTTTCATAAGTCTTTATTTTTGGGGGGGGGAAATAAATGTTTGCTTTCTCTACTAATTTTCAACTAGTTGTTCTCAATTGTTTCACTGACTTCTAAAACTATTTAGGTCTATTCCAGAGTGTGTGGAAATATTTCCTTCTCAGGTTATCCTTTTACGTTGCTTGTTTCCATGCAGAAAGTTTTATGGAGTCAGGTTAAGCTAGCTTTTATTTTATGTATTTTGAGTTTCGAGTCAGACATTGGAATCTCTTTTCTATTCCAAGATTATTTTAAAAAATTAACCTTTTTTGTGGAAGTTTTATGACATTTTTTATGGTTAAGTCTTTCATTCACATGGAATTTTGATCCAACTTTAGTTATTCTCCTCAGAGAAGTGAGTTGCCCTGAATTCTTTTATTGAATAATGTGTTCCTCTTCAGTTGTTGGAAAACAGCCTTTTTTTTTGTATTAAAAATTCCATGTTTGTTTGGTCTTATTTCCAGATCATTCAATGTCTTTCTGTTTTTAATTAATTATCATAGCTTTATAAATTTTAATGTTTGGTAGGGTTAATCTGTCCCTTTGTACATTTTCCCCAGAATTTTCCTGGCTAGTCACATTTAGTTTTCTACACGAACCTTAGAACAATTTTATTATAAGGAAGGCAACTTTTTAAGGTTATAAATTATCCTGTGCATGTAGCTTTGGCTACTGCTTTTAGATTTTGTTACAAGTTGTTATTTTCCAGATAGTCTTTAATCTCAATTTTTATTTTCTCTGCAATTCAAGAGTAAAGAAGAACATTTAATACCTCCAGAGAGTTATTTCCTAGTTTCATTGCATTTTGTTCATAGAGAGTGTGGTCTGCTGTATTTTGCTGTTGGGGAATTTGATGTTCTTAATGGCTTAAAAATACAGTTATTATTTGTTATGTGGAGTGGGAACTTAGATATAATCTCGGTTTAGAGCAACCTAATTGATTAGTGATTTATTTTTACTTTTTGTTTTCTTTATTTGCCTAAGGCAGAGAGGTAGATTCGATATCCTGTGATGTTATTTCTGTCTATACTTCTGATTTTATTTCAGTCTTTTGGGCACTGTGGTATTTGCTACATATATTAATGAAAGGTCCTCACTGAGGATTGTACCCTTCATAATTTAAAAGTGTCTTCTTTGTTTTTTGTTTCTTACTAAATCATATATGTTAATATTATATGATTTTTTTTGTTCTTAGTTGTCTAGGAAGTCTTTGTTTCTAAAGATTTTTCTGCTTCCTATAGCTGTTTTGTTTAGATAGCTATTTTAACGATAATGAATAGCTTTATTTAGGTTTTGATCCTGACTGTCCTTTTCTTCTAGATAACAAGTTTTCCTGTTATGTTTATTGAAATACGGCCTTAAATCTGTTGTCTTTTTGGGTTATATTTTTTATTTTCAGTGCTTCCTTTCTCTCTCCCCTTTGTTTGATTTGTTTTCTTTGGCTTTTATGTATGGTGCATGTGTGCATGCTAACGCTGTTTCAGTTGCGTCTGACTCTTTGAGACCCTGTGGACTGTAGCCTGCCAGGCTCCTCTGTCCCTGGGATTCTCCAGGCCAGAATGCTGGAGAGGCTTGCCATGCCCTTCTCCAGGGAATCTTCCTGCCTTAGGGAACCTGTGTCTCTTGCATTGCAGGCAGATTCTTTACCACTGAGCCACCTGGGAAGCCCTTTATGTAACAACATATCTAATTCCAAGTTACTAGAAGGTAAAAAAGCAGGTGAAAGATTTACTAGGAAAATATGAATTTTTGAAGTTGAGTAACTTTTTCAGCTTCTACCCCAAAAATGTGCCCAGGAATCTGTTGCCTTTTTTCTTGGGCTCTAACTAACTCTTCCTTTATCTCAGTTCGTCTTCACCTGTCATGCTTCTGAACGTGTGTGGTTTTTGTCATGCTTCTGAATATGTGTGGGTTTTGTTGCTGTTTGTTTGCTATATTCTCTCGGGCACCACTTGTGATATGTTGCGTCTCAGCTTCTGTGGCCTGCAGGCCCATCTTTTTTCTCCTCAACTCCCTCTGTGTAATTTTCAACCTTGCCTGTGAGATGGACTCACTGATGGAGCTCTTCATTCATCTATAGTGGATCTACGTCATGTACAAATGTCTCCAGTGACTCTAATGAGAATCTCTGCTTTTCTGGGGAGCCTTAACGTATGGCATTTGGGTTTCTTCCTCCATGCTTAAGGTTCTAGTTAAACTGGATGGAGTGTGGCTAGGGTATGCAGATTGCTTGTAAGGCTTCCAGTTAAACCTTATGCTCTGATGGGACTGCTCAGGAAGGCTGTCTACTTACAGTGCAAGCCATTGTGTGATTCCTCTTGCTGTCAGAATCATTCTTCAGTGCTTGTTTTGGGTCAAGGGCAGCTCTTTAGAATTGTCCCATGAGTAACGATAACCTTCACTAGGACAATCACTAGGACAGGTACTATTATTAGTCCCTTTTACAGATGAGAAAACTGAGGCAGAGTAAGGCAGCATGACTTGTCCAGAGACATGTCTGTGGGGTGGCAGGGTCAGGATCCTGCTTTCTGGAGATGTGTTCTTCATGACTGGACTATGCTTGAGGGAAACCCACTGACCTCTTTTCCTTTGCCCACCACTCGTCAGTGGGCAGCCAGTGATGGGTCATGAGTGTGTCAGTGATTGTACTAATGGGATTTTATGGAAAGAAGAATTTACCACCTACCTTTCTGGTGGCTCAGATGGTAAAGAATCTGCCTACAATGAGGGAAACCTGGGTTTGATCCCTGGGGTGGAGAAGATCCCCTGGAGGAGGGAATGGCAACCCACTCCAGTATTCTTGCCTGGGAAATCCCGTGGACAGAGGAGCCTGGCGGGCTACAGTCCATGGGTTCGCAAAGAGTCGGACACGACTGAGAGACTAAGCACGTGCGCAATGAGTGTTGATGCAACAGGTGTAGTCTGAAAAGGACTACTTTGCTCTGTTAGGCTAAGTGGCCTGTAAGATGGGGGAAAATAGAGCCATTTCACCAACTTCAGTGGCATATTACTTGTTTTAAGAAAAACCGATTATTTTTCACATTTTAAACTTGTGGTAAAATACCCATAACATAAAGTTTACCAACTTGACACCATTTTCAAGTGCACAGTCCAGTGGCATTAAGTACGTTCATGTTGTGTGAACATCAGCATTGTCCATCTCCAGAATGTTTTCATCTTGCATAGCTGAAACTCTGTCCTCAATCAAACACTGACTGCCCTCACCTCTTGTCCTGGGCACGCACCATTCTACTTTCTTTCTCTAGGAATTTGCCTTCTGGGTATCTCATCTAAGTAGAGTCATACTGTACATGTCCTTTGGTACCAGGTTTGTTGACTCTCTGCAACCCAATGGACTGTAGCCTGCCAGGCTCCTCTGTTCATGGGATTCTCCAGGCAAGAATACTGGAGTGGGTCCCAGGGATCGAACCTGGGTCTCCTGCACTGCAGGCAGAGTCTGGATTTCTACATCTCATGGCAGTGATGACCAGTGGTCATGATGAAGACTTTAAGTTTGAAAATTCACCCCCTATTGATATGTTTTAAATTCTTCTTGGAAGGATAGGTACAGGATATCTTAGGTATAGTAAATTAGTTGCAGGAGAAATTAGGCAGGGTGCCTGGAAGCCAAGTTACTTATTTCTCACAAAGAGGAAAAGCCTTTCTTCAAGGTCCTATTGCTGGCTTTTCTGCCCAGGCCTCCATCACTGTTGAACCCAGAGTAGTGTCCACGTTGGCGTCTTCTCCCTGCTTTCCATGGGGATGAGTAGGTTCAGCAAGCCAGGTTTCATCTCTGACTGGCACTCCTAATATAGGAGTGCAATTATTCCAAGTTTGAGTTCCTGTGTACTGCCTGGCTGCACGTGTCTGTAGATTTGCTGCCATCCAAGAAACTTAGGTTTATGCATGCATTTGGGGTCAGGGAAGAGTCACGGAGAGGGAACTGGGAATTGATGCTCGTGCGGAAAAGGGTCATAAGTTTGAGCAGAAGTGGGTGTTTATGCCGGGCACCAAAAGCAAGCAAGTGTGTGTGTGTACACAGGCCAGAAGCCAAGAGCATCTCTGAAGACCTGGCTCAGTGAGCCCACCTGGGTGAGGATGCAGCACACCTGGGGGTGGGGGGCTTTGGTCTCATTAGTGGAAGGCTGTGTCTTGGGGAAATGTGCTCCCGAGGGCTGTGTCTGTTAATCTCCGCAAGGTGAACAGATGCAAGATGCTGCCAGGGTGTCCTTTTCCAGAAAAAGGCAGGGATTGTCTCAGCGTGGTCCTTGGGCCAGCAGCACCAGCAGCACCCGGGAGCACGTTAGGAATGTGAGTTCTTGGACTCGCCCTAGAACCTCCCTGATCAGAAACTCTGGGTGTGGGCTCCACACTCTGAGTTAAAAAGCCTTCCTGGAGAGTCTGAGGTGTGCAGAAGTTTGAGAAACAGCAGTTGTGATTCTCATAGTGCACCAGGGACAGAAAGAGCCTGGCAGAGGCCCCTAGCCTCGAGGGTGTCACTCATCATGAAAGGATTAAAACTGAAGTCACTTTCCTTCTGCTTTTTCTTCCTTCTCCTCCACAGGGACCACCAGGCAGTCTCTAGCCTGACTGCAGGAGTCCTGGTGTTGGGGATGGGACGAAGAAGAAAGGAAGGGAGGTGCTGTGGTCAGCTCCCACAGAGGACCAAAGCCCCAGCTGTGTGGAATGCTGGGCCATCTGTCCACAGTGCAGATGGGTGGCGGGACAGTGGTCTGAGAAGAACTGGGAAGGATTAGTGGTCAGTGGTGTGGCCAAGATGAGTTGCAGAGGAAAATCAAGGGTGTCAGCAGCCCATGGGTCAAAGTGTGGTGTGCGATGGAAATGTGTGAGAGCAGAGCCTCCTGGAAAATCTGGGGGAGAGAAAGGCACTCACATACTCTGAGACCATCTTCAGTTCTCTCAGAAGGCCTCATATGGGGCAGTTCATCTGACACTTTTGCCACCTACAGAATCCTGGTGGCCCTCCATTTCTGGGCCCTGCCTCACAAATTGCAAAGATATGCCTGTTGAATAGGCTTACTGTCCAGAGAATGTGCTCTTTTGTATGTATGTTACTGTTGTTTTAAAAAATGTTTATTTATTTATTTGGCTGCATTGAATCTTAGTTGTGGCATGCAGGATCTTTGTTCGTCATGTGGGACCTTTCATTGCAGCTCGTGACTCTAGTTGCGTCTTGTGTGCTCCGGAGAGTGGGGGCTCAGTAGTTGCAATGCCCAGGCTTAGTTGCTCCTCTGCATATGGGATCTTAGTTCCCAGATGAGAGATTGAATTGATATCCCCTGCATTGCAAGGTGGATTATTAACCACTGGGCTATCAGGGAAGTCTCTGTATGTTATTGTTACTGAAGTCACAAATTTATACATGCTTTGAGAAAACTAGGTCCGGATTAAAGTATTAAAGTCACTGCTGTCAGCCTGAAATTAATTATAAGACATTGATTACTTAGGAAAAATATAATGTTTGTCATCCTCCCATGGGCTGTCTTCAATGCTTTTAATTTAAATTTTAGAAAGAAAGTGTTCAAATCTTTTCCCCAGGCTGTGGTCTCCATAACTGTTTCTCTCCTCAAGACCTAAATTCACTAGCTGCAGATTTTGTTATCTTGGACATTTCTGAAATATAATTTCAGGATGCCTGGGGTGGGCATTTTTCTGTAGCTGCCCTGGGTAGCCAATAATTGCATGTGGCTGCTTGGTTTAAATTCATTAAAATTAAGATTACAGATGGAGCTCGTCAGCCAAGCATAAGTGCTCGACAGCTACAGGTGGCTGGTGCCTACCATTGTAGGTGTGCAAATACAGAGCATTGCTTTCACCAGGAAGATTCCTGCTGGGCAGCGCTGCTCTGTGCTGTGTTCTCTTGTTCCCATCATTTCAGCCAGTCACTTTTTGAGCACCTGCTGTATGTCTGGGAGATGCTACTTTGTCAGTTTATTTAACAACACACATCAGGCATCTCTGTGTAACAACATCCCCTTTAATATTATTATTTGTGTGTGTGTGTGTGTGTGTGTGTGTGTGTGTGTTTCCAATTGGGAAGAAACCTCTGATGTGAAGGAGTGGCTTTATGTGAAAGTGGAGATGTCTTNTTTTGAAATGTCTATGTTAGATGTGTATAAGAGACAGCACACATCAGGCATCTCTGTGTAACAACATCCCCTTTAATATTATTATTTGTGTGTGTGTGTGTGTGTGTGTGTGTGTGTGTGTTTCCAATTGGGAAGAAACCTCTGATGTGAAGGAGTGGCTTTATGTGAAAGTGGAGATGTCTTGGGCAAGGGTGCTTGGTGGGGCTAAGGGAGGCCATGTCCCACAGAGCCCTGGAGGAGTGCATATGTGGGGGACCGTGCTTGGAGGAGCTGAGGGCTGTGTACAGGAAGGAGCGCTGGGACCATGCTGCCTTGCTCAGCCACAGGGCTGATTTGCCCAGCTTGCTGGGAGAGGAAATGCTATCACAGATAAGTCAACAGGCTTTGGAAAAAATTTCCATCCAGTAGTTCTTAAAGCATTATTTAAGTGTGGTGGTAGTGGTTTAGTTGCTAAGTCGTGTCTGACTCCTGTGATCCCATGGACCCATAGAGCCCGCCAGGCTCTTCTGTCCATGGGATTTTCCAGGCAAGAATACTGGAGTGGGTTGCCATTTCCTTCTCCAGGGCATCTTTCTGACCCAGGACTTGAACTGGGTCTTCTGCATTGCAGGCAGATGATTTACCAACTGAGCTATGAGGGAAGCCCTTATTTAAGTGTTCAGTTCAGTTCAGTTCAGTCACTCAGTCGTGTCCGACTCTTTGCAAGCCCATGAATTGCAGCACGCCAGGCCTCCCTGTCCATCACCAACTTCCGGAGTTCACTCAGACTCATGTCCATAGAGTTGGTGATGCCATCCAGCCATCTCATCCTCTGCTGTTCCCTTCTCCTCCTGCCCCCAATCCCTCCCAGCATCAGAGTCTTTTCCAATGAGTCCTTAACATGAAACATTTAGTGTGGACATCATACAGTTACTAATTGAAACTGTTACTCACAGGATTGCAAAGAAGAAGACTGGAGAAGTCGGTGTGGATTCCCACAGACACATTTCCTTCACACAGACAGTTTCATCTCTCTTGGGTATACCTAGAAGTGGGGTTATGGTGTAGGTCCAAGAGCCATCTGATAACTGGCTAATGTCTGCAGCATCTGGCCAACGTCAGTCTTAGCTTGTTCTATATTTTAGTAACTGAGGAAGTACTTTATAGAAAACCTCAAACTTATATTTCCCTGAGAATTCATTTTAATTTTAACTTATACATTTCAGTTTAGGCCATTATACTTTAACAAATGTCAAAGCCTATTTATTCTATTTTTCAAAGCTTTTTTTTCTTCCAGTTTTATTGAGCTATAGTTGACATACAACACTGTATAAATTTAAGGTATTTAGGATGATTTAATAATCATTTCATACATTTAGCATATATCTATCATCTCATGTAGATACAAAATTAAAGACATACAAAAGAATATTTTTTCTTGTGATGAGCATGAAAGGAAAGTGAAAATGAAGTTGCTCAGTCGTATCCAACTCTTTGCGACCCCGTGGACTATAGCCCTCCAGGCTCCTCCATCCATGGGATTCTCCAGGCAAGAATACCGGAGTGGGTTGCCATTTCCTTCTCCAGGGGATCTTCCTGACCCAGGGATCGAACCCAGGTCTCCTGCATTGCAGGCAGACACTTTAACCTCTGAGCCATCAGGGAGGCCTGGTGATGAGCATGCTTAAGATTTATTCTCTTAACTTTTTCATATAAGTTAATTATATTTATCATGTGGTAAATTACATCCCTACTGCTTATTTATCTTATAACTGGACGTTTAGACCTTTTGACCACCTACATCCACTTCCCTCTCCTTCCACCCCTGCCACTGGTAACTGCAAATCTAACCTGGTTTACTGTAGTTTTGTTTTTGAAATATAATTGACCTACAACATAGACATTTCAAAATGATCAAAGTCTACTTGTGATATGTCACCATACAAAGATATTACCTAGTTTTTTACTCTATTCTGTACTTTTCATACCCATGACACATTTATTTTGCAACTAGATTCAAACTTTGGTTTTGATACAGACCAATGAGGCACATCCCTTGGCTCTTATCTGATGGCAGCCACAGTAATTGAATTATGTTCACTTCGCATCTCTCCTCGGTGCTCTTACTGGGTTCCATTTCCCATTTTATCTATGGCTCTGTCCCATTTGAATATACCATCTACTTGATCTATTAATGATGTGTTAGTTTTTTGTCTGTTTCCCAGCCCGAGGGCAGAGATCCTCCTTCCCTTTGTGGCTGTAACCCACAGGCTCCTGGAAGGGCACCTGAAATGCAGCAGGTGTTCACTGCTGAGTGAGTGCGATGCCAGCCTCCTCCACTGGCCTCTGCCCCCTTCTCCCCTCTCTGCGTTCTCATGTGGGAGGATAAAGCACAGCACTTATTCTTAAAACAAACAAAGACCTAAAGTTACAGGAAAAAAATGGACATCGTAGTTAGAGAATTTTTGAATCAGATGGTATGCTCTATATCAATATTTGGGTCCTAACAATAACACCATATAATCTCGTGTGTAATTCACTAAGGGTTAGATTCTTTTCAATGTTTTATGAGTTACTAAAAAAGAGAAATATCTCTCAAAACTTTCATCTAACATACAAGTGTCCTCTTTAATATTAGGAGTTGAATTGGGTTTATGGGAGCTGCGGGGGGGAGCTTTTGGTCACTTTTGGATATTCAGGGTAGGTGGTCTCAGTGGGGCACATGTAGGGTGGGGGCTAGGTCTGCTCAGAGCAGTCCCAACCAGCTTGCCAAAAATGTTTCAGGAAATCCCTGTTCTGTAATGTTGAAACCCACCGTCCGTTCTTTTCTCCCTCAGTTCCACCCAGTAATGCACAACAGACTGAGGGGTACAGAGAAGCCTTTCCAGTGAGGTCAGAAGAAGAGGAATCCAAGACCCGGGGGCCTGGATCCACTTCTTCTACCTCCCCACCTCCACCTGGCGGGCTTAGAGACCTGGGCACACTGGAAGCAGCCGCTGGAATCGGAATTTACGTTGCCAACTGTCAAAGGGAATAAGTTCATCTGGAGACTTAGCTAAATTAGTATTGTAGGAACCCAGGTTCATGTTTGGTAAGAATAAAAAGAATTAAACGAGGCTGTTAAACATGTGAAATGATCCTCTGAGATTTTTGAGTAATGTTAATACTGGAAGTGAGATGGTGGAATAATATTTGGAAGGTTATAAATCTCGGGTTAGTTGTTCAGATGGTCCTGTTCTCAGAGACAGAGAGGGATCTGTGGGTTTATTGAACGGTTATTTTTATAAGTTGGCCTTTGCTTTAATATGAATTTATACAGGATGAATTTGGTATTTAAAGAAAGAATGGACTCAAGGAAAATAGTCTCGTGTACAAATCCAGAGCACATCAGGTTGTACAACTGGGCCAAGGAATTCTGGTTATCTTGAGAAATCGGCGGTTTAGAAGTAAGGGATCTCGTGTAAAAACCCTAAGTGTGTCAGTAGCTATAAGGAACATTTATTGGATGCCCATTTAAGAGCAAAGTGCTGTCCTGGCCACATGAAGAAGTTCATTCATGATTTGTCCTTAGAGATTTTCCTGTGTGTTTGGGAAGCTGGCCTACATACATTTTAAAATAATGTAAAATTGAAAACAGTGGTTATGTTGAGAGGAAGGGCCTGTAAAAATCAGGTCAACAGGGGATGTAGACTCCAGAGAATGACCGCTGTGGATTANCCGAGGGCAGAGATCCTCCTTCCCTTTGTGGCTGTAACCCACAGGCTCCTGGAAGGGCACCTGAAATGCAGCAGGTGTTCACTGCTGAGTGAGTGCGATGCCAGCCTCCTCCACTGGCCTCTGCCCCCTTCTCCCCTCTCTGCGTTCTCATGTGGGAGGATAAAGCACAGCACTTATTCTTAAAACAAACAAAGACCTAAAGTTACAGGAAAAAAATGGACATCGTAGTTAGAGAATTTTTGAATCAGATGGTATGCTCTATATCAATATTTGGGTCCTAACAATAACACCATATAATCTCGTGTGTAATTCACTAAGGGTTAGATTCTTTTCAATGTTTTATGAGTTACTAAAAAAGAGAAATATCTCTCAAAACTTTCATCTAACATACAAGTGTCCTCTTTAATATTAGGAGTTGAATTGGGTTTATGGGAGCTGCGGGGGGGAGCTTTTGGTCACTTTTGGATATTCAGGGTAGGTGGTCTCAGTGGGGCACATGTAGGGTGGGGGCTAGGTCTGCTCAGAGCAGTCCCAACCAGCTTGCCAAAAATGTTTCAGGAAATCCCTGTTCTGTAATGTTGAAACCCACCGTCCGTTCTTTTCTCCCTCAGTTCCACCCAGTAATGCACAACAGACTGAGGGGTACAGAGAAGCCTTTCCAGTGAGGTCAGAAGAAGAGGAATCCAAGACCCGGGGGCCTGGATCCACTTCTTCTACCTCCCCACCTCCACCTGGCGGGCTTAGAGACCTGGGCACACTGGAAGCAGCCGCTGGAATCGGAATTTACGTTGCCAACTGTCAAAGGGAATAAGTTCATCTGGAGACTTAGCTAAATTAGTATTGTAGGAACCCAGGTTCATGTTTGGTAAGAATAAAAAGAATTAAACGAGGCTGTTAAACATGTGAAATGATCCTCTGAGATTTTTGAGTAATGTTAATACTGGAAGTGAGATGGTGGAATAATATTTGGAAGGTTATAAATCTCGGGTTAGTTGTTCAGATGGTCCTGTTCTCAGAGACAGAGAGGGATCTGTGGGTTTATTGAACGGTTATTTTTATAAGTTGGCCTTTGCTTTAATATGAATTTATACAGGATGAATTTGGTATTTAAAGAAAGAATGGACTCAAGGAAAATAGTCTCGTGTACAAATCCAGAGCACATCAGGTTGTACAACTGGGCCAAGGAATTCTGGTTATCTTGAGAAATCGGCGGTTTAGAAGTAAGGGATCTCGTGTAAAAACCCTAAGTGTGTCAGTAGCTATAAGGAACATTTATTGGATGCCCATTTAAGAGCAAAGTGCTGTCCTGGCCACATGAAGAAGTTCATTCATGATTTGTCCTTAGAGATTTTCCTGTGTGTTTGGGAAGCTGGCCTACATACATTTTAAAATAATGTAAAATTGAAAACAGTGGTTATGTTGAGAGGAAGGGCCTGTAAAAATCAGGTCAACAGGGGATGTAGACTCCAGAGAATGACCGCTGTGGATTATAGGGAAGCTTTGGAGATGGGATCCAGGGAAGATCTGGGGATGGGGACCCAGGGAAGATCTCAGGATGGGATCGAGGAAAGACCTGGAAATCAGTTGAGCTCAGTGTACAGGCCTGACAGGGGGCCAGAAGAGGCTGACTGCAAATTCTTCCCAGTTTGTTCTTTCAACTTTGTTCATCTGTAACGAAAGCAGCTTCTGCTATGTTCAAGTAAACCTGTTAGATTTGACCACAAATTATGTGCTCAGGACATTTTCTGGCATTTCCTGCCCCTTTTATTTTAATGACAGAATTATTGAGACAGAGTACACATACCATAAAATTCCTTTTCTGCATGGGAAGTCACTGTTTTTTTGGAGTCACAATATCATCCAGCCATCACAACTATTGGACTGAGGAGCAGCCCATCACATGTGCCTGCTTTGACAAGATAGGAGGTTGTACCACGTAAGATTGACTATCCCTGGTCATTTCACCCTGCAAACGTGGCAGTGTTCTATGTCCTAGCTTTCAAATAATGTTTTAAAAGAGCTTTTCCTGAAAGCTAGTAGAAGATTTTTTTTTTCCTGCATCTTATCTTAAACCATCTGAAAAGTGTTTGGAGGTTAGGAACCCCATGTATGGAAAAGAGTTAAAGGAGATTTATGGACAGCCCACTCTTGGCCCCTGAAATCTGTCACATGTGAGAACTTGGCCATTTCTCTGTGTGCTTTGGCCTCTGAGGGAAACAGTAGGAAGTGAACAGTGAGGTAACTTGGAGGAAGTATTGAGGAACAGATTTCAGTTTGATACAGCACTGAGCTTTCTAGATGTAAAGCTGCCTGACCAACAAGCTGTATGCTGTTTCCAGTTATCACTGGGTGAATTTGAGCTGAGATGAGGGACCCCTGGGCTGGGGCACAATTGGGAGGTGCCTCCCACTGGCCTCTCTGGCTTCTCACCTGACCAGATGCTTTCTTGAGCACCCCACATGGGGATTGGCCTCAACGTCCTCATCCTGCAGGGGCTGCCTCATCTATGAGAAGTCCCCCACATTTGCCTGGTCAGCACTGCTTCCAGAAGATGCCAGTTTCAGTGTGTCTGTATCCTTGTTTGAGGTCTCCCAGGCCAAGGATAGTGTGACTTCTCTCTGGGCCCTGGCTCCCCTTCTGAATCAGAAGCTCCCTGAGGACAGGACTGTGACCCGGCTTGCTCATTGCCGTACTCAAAGCTCCGTCTGTGGTGGGCTTCAGCCCTGTAGCTTCTCAGTCAGTGTCAGAAGAAATGATGGGACTTGCTTTGTAAGCAGTTGTGTGTATGCACAAATATTTGTGTCTGTGTGTGTGTGTGTGAAATTTTGTGAATGCCCAAAGGAAGATAATTCTATTAGGTTAGAATGAACGGTTTGGAGTTGCTGCCTTTGTGGATTGCAAATGGCTGAACATTGAGTGAAAGCAGCCAATCTGAAAAGGCTACACACTCATCCCAACCATATGATGTTCTGGAAAAGACAAAAATATGGAAACAGTACAAACATCAGTGGTTGTTAGGGGTTAGGGAGGAATGGAGGGATGAATTTTTAGGGCAGTGAAATTACTTTGTATGATACTATAATCTCCTTGCAGAGACTGCAAGAAGATTAAACCAGTCAATCCCAAGGGAAATCAGTCCTGAATATTCATTGGAAGGACTGATGCTGAAGCTGAAACTCCAGTACTTGGAGCACCTGATGCAAAGAACTGACTCACTGGAAAAGACTCTGATGCTGGGAAAGATTGAAGGCAGGAGGAGAAAGGGACGACAGAGGATGAGAAGTCTGGATGGCATCACTGACTCAATGGACGTTAGTTTGAGTAAGCTCCGGGAGTTGGTGATGGACAGGGAAGCCTGTTGTGCTGCAGACCATGGGGTCTCAAAGAGTCGGACACAACTGAGCGACTGAACTGAACTGACTGAACTGATACTATAATGGCAGGTACATGACAGCCTCCTCTGTCCATGGGATTTCCCAGGCAAGAGTAATGAAGTGGGTTCCATTCCTTTTTCCAGGGGATCTTCCTGGGACCCAGGGATTGAACCTACTTTTCCTGCATTGGCAGGAGTGTCCTTTATCACTAGTGCCACCTGGGAATTAGGCATTGGATAAAACCCCTATCAGTTCAGTTCAGTCGCTCAGTCGTGTCCGACTCTTTGCGACCCCATGAATCGCAGCACGCCAGGCCTCCCTGTCCATCACCAACTCCCAGAGTTCACTCAGACTCACGCCCATCGAGTCAGTGATGCCATCCAGCCATCTCATCCTCTGTCATCCCCTTCTCCCCCTGCCCCCAATCCCTCCGAGCATCAGAGTCTTTTCCAATGAGTCAACTCTTCCCATGAGGTGACCAAAGTACTGGAGTTTCAATAACTTTTATTAATAATACAAAGAATGAACCCTAATGTAACTATGGACTTTAGTTAATTATATTATATCAGGATGGTTTCATTAATTGTAACAAGTGTAACATAGCAATGCAAGGTGTTAATAATACAGGAATCAGTTGAGGGTGTCCAGTGGGAGGGGAACTACATGCAAAGATGGTACTTGCTACTCCTTTTTTCTGCACTTAAACTACTCCAAAAAATAAGATCCATTCGTTTATAAAAAGGTTAAATAAGAGCAGTTTTGTATTATTCATCTTTCCCTTTGTTAGATTCTTTTTAATGGCTTTATATGAGTCACATATCATAAAAATTTTAAGTATACAATTCAGTGGTTTTTAGTAGAGTCACAGAATTGTGTATTCATCACCACAGCCAATTTTAGAACATTTTCATTACCCTAAAAAGAAACCCTGCATCTCAGGTCCTGGCAACCAATCATCTGTTTTCTGTCTCTATGGATTTACCTGTTTGGGATATTTTATATAAATGGAATAGTAGAGTATCTGGCCTTTTCTGATGTCTGCTTTCATTTGGCATTTTGTTTTCAAGGCTTGCCCATGTCATACGTCATATCAGTACTTGGTTCCTTTTCTAAATTAAAATAAAGTTTTATTTAAGAGCAATTTTAAATTTATAGAAAAAAATGCAAATATAGTCCAGAGAGTTTTCAAACACTGCACATGCCATTTCCCTAATTATTAACATCTTGTGTGAGGACAGTGCATTTCTCAAAACCAGTGAATCAGACTGAAGATCACGCTGTATTCATATTTCTTAGCTTGTACTTAATAACCATTTCTGTTCTAGGATATCCCACACTCCTTTTAGTTGTCAGATCTCCTTAGGCTCCTCTTGACTGTGACAGTTTCTCAGATTTGTTTTGGATGACCATGACAGTTTTGAGGAGTAGTGGTCAGGTAGTTGTTCCACCTGGGTCACCATTCATTCCTTGTTACTGCCAGATGTATTCCATTGTTTGGAAATACCATGTTTTATTTATTTATCAGCTGATGGACATTTGATGTATTTCCACTTTTTGGCTATGGGGAATCATGCCACTATGAACATGTATGTACCTGTTTTTGTGTGAACACACATTTTCCATTCTTTTGGGTATCTCCCTGGGGGTGGAATTACAGAAGTCATATAGTTATTCTGTGTTGAACATTTTGAGGAACTTTCAGATTTTATGTACTGTCCACAGCATTTTACATCCCCCCTCCCAGGAGTGTCTGAGCGTCCAATTTCCCCACATCCTCATCAGCACTTGTTATTTCCTATCTTTTGGATAGATTCTCTTGTTGTTTAAGAGACCCAGTCCAGCTTTTTGAAACTACCTCTGGGCATTTTCTGAGTGTCACATGAGTCCTTTGTGGTGCAGAGGTTCGCTGGCCCATCTGTCTTGCAGTTCAGTGGAGTCTGCCTGCTGTGGAGAAGATGGGGTTGGGGGTGGGGCGAGTGGGCAGGTGTTGGGTACCCAGGCCTTCTTGGGCAGTTTTCTAGTATTTCTAGCTCGTCTGTCTCTTTCAGCACAGAGGGCTCTTTTAATCAGAGGTTCAGGAGCTTGGCACAGTGCCACCTCTAACGGTGAGGGCACAGGGCTTTGCCACCTGGCAATAAGGAACAGTGTCCCGAGCCTTGGCATTAATTATACTTCCTCACAACACATCTTTCTGTTTTTTTTTGCGGGGGTGGGGAGTGTTTATGATCAACTTAGTAAGTTTTGTTTTATTTAAAGAAATAAAATTGATGCAGATGGAAGATATTGGGGTACATTGCACACAGGAAAATTTTGCCTTTGCTAAACTTTGTCTTAAATACATACCTGTAAATATATACTGGGCCAGGAGTAAAATGTATTTATTAATGTGAATCAGTCGAAATAGTTTGAGGTCAGCAAACTATGGCTCAGAAACTAAATTTGGCATTCCACCTCTGTCTTAGTCCATACAAGCTTCTATAAAAGAATACCGTTAAGTCAGGCTGCTCATAAACAACACATATTTAGTTCTCACAATTCTGGAGCACAGCTCATCTTTCTTGATAGCTTCTCCCCAGATGTCTTCCCTTCACCCCCAAGTATCTGGGTTTTGGAGTCTTTTTCCTGAGTTGATTTTTAGATCACAGTGGCTCAAGAGTTTAGAAACCTACACAGACCAGTGGAGGGGGGTGCTGTACGTGACAGCATGAAAGGCAGCACACAGATCCCATTTGCAGAGGGAATTTGAAATCCACGGCAGACCTGAAATGGCTGAGCTGAAGTGTTGCTCTTAACTGTTCAAGAAAGTGGGAGGTATGCAGTGGGGTCAGGAGGAAATTAATGACTGTCAACGGATGGTTGGTGATGAAACAGATAAGCAACAGTTGAATAAACACTGGAATTAATTTTGGAGCCACTGGGAAGGAGTAAAAAACTAAAAAATTATGGAAGACACAGTGTCTTGTGGTTTTATTTGTTTGCTGAGACTCAGAGGCGGCAGTTATTTTCCATCTGAGAATGGGAAAACCTGGAACCAAGTGAAGCTTGTTCTTTTTAAAGAACTTGAGAGGGTCTTCCTACCATGCCAGTGGTCACCTGTGGTTTTTTTTTCTCTGTTGTTTCTTCAGAGAAAGCAGTAGGTCTCTGTCATTTATGTAATGAGGTTTTGCATTCTAAAGAGTGTTGCTAAGTTTCTCTTCTTAAAAATTTGTATTAAAGACTTTATGAAATACCTGTTATCAGGGCTTGGGAAAGGCCCCCAAGCACAGTGATTATCATTTATTTGGCTCTTTGCTCGAGATCTGAAGTATTATGGTGGTGGTGTCTGACTCTTGTAGCCCCGTGGACTGTAGCCCATCAGGCTCCTCTGTCTGTGGGGTTTCCCAGGCAAGAATACTGGGATGGGTCGTCATTTCCTTCTCCAGGGGATCTTCCTGATCTGGGGATAGAACCCGCGTCTCCAGCACCACAGGCAGTCTCTTGTGTTGCAGGGGGATTCTTTACTGACTGAGTCATGTGAACCATAAGTAAAATCATGACTGTGCATTTTAATGCAGACAGAGGAGATAGGATGGCTGATGGTTACAAGTCTGAATTTAAAGGTGGGTTTTTGGTTTTGAAGTCTAGAAGATGTTGGCAGTTGGGTGAAAGAGGGCTTGTGAGGTGAGGGGCAGGAGTGGCTGGAGGCCAGAGTTCCTCAGGGTTATTCTGCAGGAGGGAGGGGCCCAGCTGAGGCTCTGGGGAAGGAGCAGGGGAGCGGTGAGTTGGGCTGGTTGCTGACTGAGCATTCACAGGCTGGGGATTGCACATAGGAAATACTTGGCTGGATGACAGGATTCACCGACAGAAAAGTCATGGAAGCTTCCCCTGAGCAAAAATAATGGGACTTAAAAATCATGTGAGATTATTCATGACTTCAAGTTTCTAATTTCATTCCAGAGTTATGGACATCTGGCAAGACCATGGAAGAGTTCCAGGTGCCGAGATGATTACTGGCTAAGGAAACAACTTTCCATGATTTTATCAAATCAGCAGTGGCTCCTGGGAAGAGGCTCCTTGCCCTCCTTGTTGCTGTCCTGAGTGGAGCCAGTTGTAGCCAAGACATGACTTCAGGCCCCCTGGGCACAGTCCATTGTGAGACTGGGCTCTTAGAGCCTCTGTTAACAGATGCTGTGATATGAATGAGGAAGAGATGTGAAGAGTTGCCAGACACTAAGTTCTAGGCTAGCAGCCTGCCCTTTGCATCCTCTGCCTCACTTCCCCAAAGGGAGAGAAATGTATTGACCTTCTCCCCAAGGGTGCCAGAGAGAGAGAACAGATTCCAGTTAGAAGGAACCACTTTTGGCAGGCCACGTGTAGAGGATGTCAGTTGGGGGCCACAAGTGGTGGTCAGAGTCTTGTATCAACTTTATGACCCTGTTTGAGGAGGAGGCCGGGAAACCTTGGATTCGTCCTTCTCTGTCACAAAGGGGCTGACACAGGCTGGCTGCTGAGCTGGCATTGAGATGTCAGAGCCTGGAAATACCAGGTATGGAAAGCCACTGCCACTGTTCCCAGGATGATGGTGGCCCCTGTGTTTGAATGGCCAGTTGTTTATCCTAGAAGCAGTCCTGAGGTCAGATGGTACTGTAGGGGGATGGGGATGTTCTGACATGGATGGTGGAGCCACCTGTGGATATAAAATATGGTGGCCGATTGGCTCATAAGTGGGGGTGTTGAATAGACTTGTGATGTTTTAATCCAGANTTATACTCTTTGCTGCCTTTTTGCTTAATTATTTCTATCTCAAGAAAATATTAACTAAAGATCTAATTATTAATGATAATGCAGTATTAGAAATAGAATATTAATATATGTAAACATTGGTTAAAGAATAGAGTTATAAATCAAAACAAAAAAATAAAAAAGATCCTAAATTTTAACCTATTGCATGTTTGATGGATTTAATAATCATTTTCTGAAAAATTTATTCTTTATGTTCTTTGAAATATATTGATTTTTGTTTGACTTCAGAAAAATTCATCTTGGCAGAAGAATGTGTGTGTACACATGCATGCACACGCACACACACACAAACATTNAGTTATAAATCAAAACAAAAAAATAAAAAAGATCCTAAATTTTAACCTATTGCATGTTTGATGGATTTAATAATCATTTTCTGAAAAATTTATTCTTTATGTTCTTTGAAATATATTGATTTTTGTTTGACTTCAGAAAAATTCATCTTGGCAGAAGAATGTGTGTGTACACATGCATGCACACGCACACACACACAAACATTTTAATTTTGAAATAGGTTTAGATGTATAGAAAAGTTGCAAAAATCGGGTAGTTCCCTTAACCTTTCACCCAGCTTTCCCCAATATTAATATCATATGTTGAGGTGCACATTTATCAAAACTAGGACATTAAGGAACTTCTGTGGTGGTCTAGTGGTTAAGAATTGCCTTCCAATGCAGAGTGTGAGGGTTCGATTCCTGGTTTGGGAACTAACATCCCACATGCTGCTGGACGACTAAGCCCATGAGCCACAACTAGAGAAAGCCCTCGTGCCTCAGAAAGACTCAGTGCACCCCTTGAAATGCTCCAAATAGGAAATTAACTTGACGTAAACTGCAATTGAGCCGTAGGCCTTAATAAATCTTGCCAGTTTTTTCATTAATATCTGCTTTTTGTCTGGGATCCAACCCAGGATTTCCCATTTCATTTGATTCACACATTTCCTTCTTCTTTTAAAATCTGTGACAGTTCCTTAGTACTGCCTTGTTCTTGTTGACCTTAACACCTTTGAGGAGCACTGGTCAGCACTTTTGTACAATGTCTTTCAATTTGAGTTTGTTTGTTTTCTTATGCTTAGATTCAGGTGATATATTTTTGGCAGGAAGAGAGCAGAAGTGATGGGATATTATGTATCCATAGGTGCATGATGTCCACATGTCCCTCTGCTGGAGAGGTTAGTGGGCTCACTTGCTTAAGGTCATATTTGCCAGATCTCTCCACTGGACAGTTTCTAATTTTTTTGCTTTTTGATTAGTACCTTAGTCTCTCTTTCTCTTGCAGGGAGATACTTTGTGAGTACAGTAAAACCCTGTTTCTTGTCTTGGTTTGTCCAGTGATCTTACCAACCAAAGTAATTCCGTGATTTTTGATCAAGTGGCTTTGTACTTCCATCATCCTGTCTACATTTAGCTGTTGGAATATGTACTTTCAAAGAGAGGCTGTGTTTAGAACACTGAGTTGTATCTATTTTTAAAAGGGACAGGTGACAGAGTTGGTTGGAGTCATAGTGAGGAGGCCAGCAAGGGCTTGTTCCCTCCTTTGTCCCAGATATTTATTTGAAGAAACGTCTGTAGTGAATGCATGGTGCTGGTTGGTGGTTTAGTTGCTCAGTCATGTCCGATTCTTTGTGACCCTATGGACTGTGAGCCTGCCAAGCTCCTCTGTTCATGGAATTTTCCCAGGCAAGAATACTGAAGTGGGTTGCCATTTCCTTCTCTAGGGAGACTTGCTGAACCAGGGATCAAAACCAGGTCTCCTGTATTGCAGGCAGTCTCCTGCTTTGCAGGCAGATTCTTTACTCACTGAACCACCAGGGAAGCCCCATAGTGAATGCATAACAGTGTTCTTAAATATTAACAAAAATGAAGGATAAAAAAAAATCATATGATCATCTCAATAGATACAGAAAAAGCATTTGAGAAAATTCAATATTTGGTTATGATAAGAAATTTTAACAAAGTGAGGATAAAGGGAGCATATATCAACATTATAAAGGCCATGTATGACAAGCCCACGGGTAGCATACGTGCTTGACAGTGAAAAACTGAAAGCTTTTCCTTTAAGATCAAGAACAAGAAAAGGATGCCCACTCTCTCCACTTTTATTCACTATAGTATGGGAAGATATAGAGCAGTTAAGCAAGAAAAAGAAATAAAAAGCATCCACACTGGAAAGGGAGAAGTAAAACTCACTGTTTACAGATGATATGATATTATATGTAGAAAACCCTGAAGACTCTACCAAAAACTGTTAGAACTAATAAATTTGGTAAAGTTGCAGGATACAAAAGCAGCATATAAAAATTGGTTACCTTTCTATATGCTACTAACAAACTCTCAGAAAGAGTAATTAAGGAAACAATTCCATTTACAATTGGATCAAAAGAATAAAATCCCTAGAAAAAACTTTAACCAAGGAGATGAAAGATCTATTTATTAAAAATGTTAATGAAGAAGAAGACACAAATAGATAGTCCATGTTCATGGATTGGAAGAAGTAATATTGTTAAAATGTCCATACTACCAAAAGTGACCTACAGATTCAAGTCAATTACTGTCAAAATTTAAATGACATTTTTTACAGAAATAGAACAAACAGTTATAAAATTTGTATGGAATCATAAAAGACCTTGAATAGTCAAAGAAATTTTGATAAGAATAAAGCATGAATACATGCCTTCATTTAAAACCATATTACAAAGCTATAGTAATTAAAACAGTGTGGTACTGGCATAAAAACACAGACATAGATCAATGGAACACAATAGAGAGCCAGAAATAAACCCATGCATATAGCATCAATTAACTGACAGCAAAGGAGCCAGGAATATACAATGGGGAAAAGACAGTCTTACTAGTAAATGGTATTGGGAAAATTGTACAGCCTCAGTCGAAAGAATAAATTTGGGCCGCTAACTTACGCCATACTCCCAAATTAACAGAAAATGGAATAAATACTTGAATGTAAAGCCTGAAACCATAAAACTCCTAGACAAAGACAAGAGTGGTAAACTCTTTGACACAGACCTTGGCAATGATATTTTTGAATCTGATATCAAAAGCAGAAGCAACAAAACCAAAATAAACCATAAGGTTATGTGAGACTGTGTAGAAATCCACTGAATAGAAAAAAATATTTCCAAATCATATATCTGATAAGAGGCTAATGCCCCAAATATGTAAAGAACCCATACAACTCAACAACAAAAAACCAGACAGTTCTATCAAGAAATGAACAGAAGACCTGAGTAGACATTTGTCCAAAGCAGACATAAGATGGCCAACAGGCACATGAGGAGATGTTCTATATCATCAGTCATGAGGAGAATGCAAATCACAGTGGGCTATATCACCTCACACAAGTATTGGCAGGGATATGGAGAAAAGGGAACCATGTGCATTGCTGGTGGGAATGTAAATTGGCACAGCCACTATGGAAAACAATATGGAGATTCCTCAAAAAAATTAAACTAGAACTACCATGTGGTTCATAATTCCACATCTGGGTATTTATCCAAAGATGAAAACACTGATTTGAAAAGATATATGCACCCCCATTATCCTTGCAGTATTATTTATGATAGCCAAGATGTGGAGACAACCTAAATATACACTGATGGGTGAATGGATAAAGACAAATATTTATACACACACACATACATGTATATGTACATATTTGTGTGTTAGTCACTCAGTTGTGTCCAACACTATGACCCCATGGACAGCCCATCAGGCTCCTCTGCCCTTGGAATTCTCCAGGCAAGAATACTGGAGTGGGTAGCCATTCCCTTCTCCAGGGGATCTTCCCAACCGAGGAACTGAACCTGAGTCTCTTTCATCTCCTGCACTGGTAGGAGGATTCTTTGCCAGTGTGCCACCTAGGGTTTGTAGTTTCAGTGGGAATACCACTTAAGTGTCTTTTCCACTAAATTTACAGGTCAAAAATAATGAGAATCATAAAGCATAAAAAAGGCAGATTTTGAAGTAAAAACACAGTATTTCTTTTCTTTTGAAAGAATTAAAAGTTTTTGAAGGGATCAAAATCCACAGATGGAACAGGAGGGGAAAACCAGATCTGAGGTACAGTTAATCATGTGTGTCTGAGCAACAGAAGTAGGTGGGGATGCCTGTCGAGGGTTTGGTCTTCATTCTTGGTTTCCCAGTCAGTGCGGATAAACCTCTTCATTCTCCAGAGAAGAGGAGCTCTCCTGGTTTCTGAACCGGGAGCCAGTGTGCACAGCCTCTTGCAGACTGTTGCCAGCTGCTTGTCTGAGTCACTGCCCTGGGAGCTTCACTGGTCAGGGAAGCAGCAGCTGTGGAGGGGCTGGACCCCACCCCTGAGGCTGAGGGTGCGCAACTCGACTCTACCCTGGTCGGTGAAGTGCACCCAGGCTCCGAGATTTGAAGACAGATCGCTGGACAGGAAAGCAATTAAAAGCAATTAAAATTTTCTCATCTGAACGAAATTCTATAGGTTGCTTTTGGCAAAGTGGTGTGTTGCGTTAGGCTCCATGGACTCTGGTGCTCTGTAAATTAAAGAGGTTTGGGGTCATTGTGGTTTCTTCTTAAATTCCTCTTGTTGGCCCGATGCCGCTAGCAGCCGGATCCACCATGATGTGCTAATTTGGAGAGATGGAAGGGAAATTTTCCCTCCTGGTCAGCAGACTCCAACTGCCCAAGGTGTCAGCTTTATGGGTTCCCCTAATGAAATTGTAAAGGGTTTGATTTCTAGGAATTTGAGTCAGTTTTCTTAATTGGCACCTTCCACTTGAACACTCAGTGCTGTTTCTTTTGGCTCTATTGAGTGTTTTAAAATCTCGGTGGGGCTAATTTTGGATAATCTCTTAATGACATTAATTTTATTTGCTAGGCATATCAATTAATAATCAATTTTGAAGAAACAGTGGAGGGATGTTGAATTTATTTTCATCATCTTTCACTGGGACTAATGTTTATTATGATGTCCTCTGGCTTCCTATATAAACACCCCTTCCATAGCTTAAGTACCAATGCCCACCTTACCTCATGAGGTCCTTGTTTTGGGGATTAAGTGATTTAATAGTTATAAAGTCCTTGGGACCATAGTTGGCTTGTAGAGAGTGTGAGACTGATGTTTGCTAAGATAACTTCTATAGAGCCTGTTTGTGTTCCTTGTTAAAAAGTCCTTCAAACTTACATTTCCCCTAGCTAAATATTCTATTGGAAACATCTCCCATTGGGAGATGTTTCGGTGGGCATTTTCCATAGATCAGTGCCCATGCTACCATGCATCTTGCACCGGAGGTGCTGATGGTGCCTCAGAGGCTACAGCTCCAGAAGCCAACTCGTCATCAGCCTCCTTTGGGGTCTGCCAGCCTGTCCTTTGAGGCACAGAGTGTCCCCTCCCCTCCTCTTGTGATCAAGACAGAAGCCAGGGAATTGCTCCTGAGTCATCCCTCTCCTTACATCAATCCTCTTCCTCCCCAGCGGATAACACAGCCCGGTGTCAGTTTCAGCTATAGACTAGTTGTAGATTCCCCTCTCTTTCTCTCTCACCCAGTCTGTCCCCTGCCTGCCGGCTGTGCTGTGGGTCCCACTAAAATCTCTGTAGGATCCTCAGGTTTATCTCATTATGTTCTTGCTGTAAGCTACAGGATACCCTTCAAGCTCTGCCTGGGATGTAGGGGTGCCTCACATGGCTGTAAACATGTGGGCAGAGATGCTGCCCCCTCCACAGGCACTTTGAGATGTCTTTCAGCAGAACCTCAATGACACTCAAGCTGCTGCAGAATTCAGGAGTGGCTTCTAGAAGCCGTGAGGGTGACCAGGCTCCTTGATCATGCCCTCTCTTCCAGGCTGNGTGCCTCACATGGCTGTAAACATGTGGGCAGAGATGCTGCCCCCTCCACAGGCACTTTGAGATGTCTTTCAGCAGAACCTCAATGACACTCAAGCTGCTGCAGAATTCAGGAGTGGCTTCTAGAAGCCGTGAGGGTGACCAGGCTCCTTGATCATGCCCTCTCTTCCAGGCTGCGCTCCTGGCAGCTGGTCTCATCTCCTTCTACCTTCAGTGCCTCAAAAGCAGTGCACAGGAGCTTTTCAAATGGTGGCTGGCTTTGTTTTGGGATGGATGACTCTCCATGCTTGCTTCTGCTCTCTTCAGCTTGGTGATCTCTTCATTCTGAACCCCCTCTTCACTTTGTCTTCACTGCATGCATTTGGAGGCAGCCCTCTGAGACTGGCATTGATCAGAAGAGGCAAGTTTCTGGGAAAACAACAAATTTAGGGATGGAAATCAGAAACTTCTCAAGGGAACAAAACTAAGGCCACCCATGAATCCTAGTACTTCTGACACCTAGAGTCTGTGTTTTTCATGTACATTACCTGACACGTGTCTATGGTAATGAACAACTTGATTCCCAGTTTGAGCAACTTGATTCTCAGTTTAATAACCTGGAATGGGGAGGAGACCTTGGACCTACTTCACCAGAGTATAGCAAATGCCTCTATGCATGGAAGACAATAACTCTTCTTGGGTTTTTAAAAAAATTTTAAATTGTGGTAAATTATATGTAACGTAAAATTGACCATTTTCACCATTTAGTTCAAGCAGTTAAACAGTTCAGTGGTATTGAGTACACTCATGTATTTTTGCAACTATCACCACCATCCACCCATAGAACATTTTTCATCTTCCCAAATTGAAACACTGCACTCATTAAACGATTCCCCAACCCCCCTCTTCCCAGCCCCTTGGCAACCACCGTTCTACTTTGAATTTGTCTACTCTCTATACCTCATTTAAAAAAATTAAAGTATAGTTGATTTGGGCTTCTCTGGTGGCTCAGCGGTAGAGAATCTGCCTGCAATGCAGGAGTCATGGGTTTGATCCCTTGATCAGGAAGATCCTCTGGAGAAGGGCATGGCTGCTGCTGCTGCTGCTGCTAAGTCACTTCAGTCATGTCCGACTCTTCGACCCCATAGGTGGCATGGCAACCCACTCCAGTGTTCTTGCCTGGAGAATCCTGTGGACTGAGGGCCTTGGCGGGCTACAGTCCATGAGGGGCAATGAGTCCAACGTGACTGAAAGACTGAGTACACACACACAGTTGATGTACAGTGTTGTGTTTATATTTCATGTGAACGAAATCAGGTAGTATTTGTCCATTAAAGACGGCTTATTTCACTCAGCATAATATTTTCAAAAACCATCTATGATTTAGTGTACATCAGACTTTCTTTCCTTCTTAAGGCTTGGTATTCCACTGTATGTATAAGCCTCATTTCGTTTATTCATTCATCTGTCCATGGACACTTGGGTTGCTTCCCGCTTTTGACTGTTGTAAATAATGTGCCTGTGGACAAGGGTGTGCAAATGATTCTCTGAGACTCTGCTTTCAGTTCTTCTGCTCTAAATTCTTTTCAATACCCAGAAGTGGAATTGCTGCATTGTTGGCTAATCCTATTTTTAATTTTTCATTATGGAGTTATTGCATCGTGGCATTTGCAGTCTCTAAGGAAGTTATTTTCCATTACAGTTCATTGCGTCACAAACCCCAGTTGTTTCCCGAAAACCAGACTCTCTTTCCCTTTACTCTGAGCCTATGCTGCACCCCCCTGGAGGCAGCATATGTGGGGCATGGAGGGCTCCCAGATGCATCCTGAGCCTGGGGACGGGGTGGCCCCCTGATCCTGTACTGAAGAGGCTGGTAGGAGGTAGGAGGCTCACAGTTCATTTCACTCCATACACAAGTCCATTTAGAACATGAGAAGATGACTTCTATTTAAGGAATGGAAGCTGACCCTTTAGACATTAAAGTGAGTGGAAACACGTGGTGTGTCGGCTGAGGAGGCTTTTAGTATAGCTGTTCAGAGTGTGGTTTTCTCGAAGATTTCTTAATTGATTCATTTTTGATCTCTTCTGTTTTCACATCCCCTTTCCCAGTCCTGTATTTTTTTGTTTTTTCCATCTGCAGAATCTCAGCTCACTTAGGGATTAACAAGCTGATGGTCCGAAAGAACTTGGGCTGGGTGGCCGCCTAAATCTTTGTGCCCAAGGAGTGCAGGAGGAGTCCGTTCTTCCCTTCCTTTCTTTGTGGATTTTGGAGAAATTCTTCGCATCTATTTGTGTTTGGGATGGGCCTTCCCATGTGTGTCATCTCCCTTGACATCAGCACCAGGAGCCTGGGCTCTCAGTTGGGAGAAAAAAATGCATGCTGGCTCCTGGAAATGTAGGCTTGACCCCCTTGTAAGGGAGTTTGTAAATAAATGGCTTCCTGTCTGGGATTTTAAGATAATTATGCAGATTTCTCCCTTAATGAGGTTTTATTTGCTGCTGTGATTCAGCCCCTGCAGTTTTATCTCCCTTGATTTTAAAAATGGATGAGATCCAGTGGGGAGTTGTGTGAGTGGGACAGTTTTGGTTCTGCAAGATGCAAAACTTCTGGAGATGGATGATTGTAACGGCTGCACGCTTATGCTAAGGCACTTAATGCCACTGAACTATGCACTGAGAAATGGTTAAGATGGTACATTTTATGCTATATGTTTTCCACAATTAAAAAAAAGATCTCTTTAAAAAAAAGCCTGGAGGCTTGAATGCCCTGGGCTGGATGGAAAATGTGTACAACTGAAGCCTGGACAGTTTATTAACATTCCTCTATGCTTCTCAGACTATCAGGGAAAGAACTGGTCAGGGTTTTTTCCCAATCATGGCAAATCAGTGCTTTTCTAAAGTATAGCAAAAGGAATTAATAGAAAAAGAAAGACAAAACAATTAGATGAAGTACATTTAAAAATGTGAAGATCATATGACCTTAACTGAAAGAATAAAAACAGTAAAATAAACAAAATTTAAGAGATTTTCTTAAACTCCATGAAGGAAGGGCCCATGCACAGTGGGAGTGATTGTCAGGAGCTCCACTCCACTGACTCTCAGGAGGTCAGACAGCAAGGGGCAGCTCTGGCTGCAGTGAGAGGGCCCTTTGACCCCTTGGCCAGAGCTGGGACTGTACATGTGATCTTGATTTGGTGAGTTCCTTGGCATCTTGCCACCTTGTGCCGGCGGGAAGGCTGCTCAGAGGTTGGTGGGTGTGCAGATGTTGAGCCATCCTTGAGGGGCTTTTTCCTCAAGATGCCCAGACTCTTAAAGGTTGCAATGCATAGACCTTGTTCTGTTGGTCAAGGAAGAATTTACCTTATACACTGCAAATTTGCTGTGGCTGACTTTCCAGTACTTGGAATATCAGTCTGTGCCCCCTTCCTAAGAGCCACTTTCAGCCTGGGGACAGACAGCTCCCCTGAACTCAGCCCCTGCAGGCCAGACTGGAGGGGCCCACAGGGAGGCAGCCATCTGAGTGCATAACACCGATCATTCCATCCCTGGGCCCTGCAGCCAGGGCTGAGATCACTGCTGGGACAGCAGGAGCTTCAGGGACAGTCGATGCCTCTCAGGGGTGGTGTGGTTTAAAAACCTTCCCCTGAGTTTAGCTTCATTATGCCTGCTCAGCAGTTATTACTTTTTTTTTTTTTTTTTTAAGAATTCTCTTCAAATGAGCAGTGTTTCTGCCTCTTCATTAATAATAGTTTCTCAAAACCAGCAATTCAGTGTTTTACATAAATCTAGCCTGTAATTTTCTACATTTTCTTTAATATGCAATCTTCTTCTGGGCTCTAGAGTTTCCCAGGAATGATTGTACTCTCAGGGTTTTTTTTTTTTTGGTTTTTTGTTCTTTTTTTCTTTTAATAAAAAGATACTCTGATTGATTCACTTCTTTCATTTCCATGTTCTCTTCTGAAAAATTTGCTGTTTTGCGCCCTCCCCTTCTCTCCTGTCCATCGACCATGTGGAACAAGGACTTGTCTTTTAATAAAGAAAAATACTGGACAAGTGTGTGTCCACGCACACATGTGCACGTGTATATCTGCATATGCCGACCTGCATTCGGTGGTCGTGAGCTCAGTGTAGTCCCAGGCAGCGGGTGGTACTGAAGGCATCGAGCACTGAGCAGTTCGATTTTTCCCCTTTGGGGGCTCTGCCTTGTTAGCTTGGAAGCAGGGGCTCCTAGCACCATTTGTTATTATTATTCAGTTCCTCAGTCCTGTCTGACTTTTTGAGACCCCATGGACTGCTTCATGCCAGGCTTTCCTGCCTTTCACCATCTCCTGGAGCTCGCTCTGACTCATGTCTATGTGATGGATGATGCCATCCAGCCATCTCGTCCTCTGTCACCCCCTTCTCCTCCTGCCCTCAGTCTTTCCCGGCATCAGGGTCTTTTCCAGTGAGCTGGCTCTTTGGCAACAAAGGAAGCCATCACATCACAATGGGAAGCCTGCACACTGCAACTAGAGAGTGACCCTGCTTTCCACAGCTAGAGGAGAGCAGGCACGGCAACAAGGATCAGGCTAGCCCAAGATAAATAAATAAACTTATTTAGAAAGCAAAGAAAATAGGTCAACAACAAGGTTCTGTTGTACAGCAGAGGGAACTATATTCAGTATCTCGTAATAAACCATAATGGAAAAGAATGTGGAAAAGAACACCTCTGTCTATATCTGAATCATTTTGTTGTACACCAGGAACTAGGAACACCATCGCAAATCAACTATAATTCAACAAAAAGAAATTCTTCTCATGCCAGACTCTATCTCAAGACCTGGGGTATAGCAGCGGACAAAATAAGCCCAGTTCTTGCCCTCGTGATGAGTTCACTCTGGTGCCAGGCCCTTCAAGGATCAGCCAACACTGCCTGCCCACCCCTTGCCCTGCCCAGCTGCCCTGCTGGTGGCCTCACCTTGGTCCCACCAGGCAGTGCTCGCAGACACTGGGCCATGTTCAGAAGAGAAAAGATGATCACCTTCCTCTTGGGACCCTCGTCAAGCCCCTTGGTTGACTGAAGAAGAGACCGAGATGGAGGGAAGTCAGGTCTGGTGGCCGCCACACAACTCACCAGCCCAGGTGTTTTCATGCTTAACTCTCTTGACACTCTCATATTTGCCCCAACCCTCATTTCCTGCCCATCATCCCCTCTTTGAGATTTTGTTCCAGAAAACAAAGGGATACTGTAGCAGTATCCCTTTAAATGCATAAAACAAGTGTGGGCTTTTATTGCCATATAATTCCTAGTCACCCTGAGTCTCAGGTATTTTTATGAGCTCCTGGTGAGCTTTCTCTGGAAGCAGCCTGCTCTGGAAGAGTCTATTGTGAGTCCCCTTTGTCTGCAGGGCTCCTTGCATTCTCACTGAGCCCAGGGGGACCGGGCTGACTAGGGGACCCGGCAACTGTGCCAGGTAGGTGCATACTGCCTTCCTGGACACTGAGAGTGTGAGGGGGAAAACCCAATTCCAGGGAAGGAGCCAATTTGCTGGCTGCAGGGAGAAAGCTGTCATCCTTATGGAGGACACTTAGGTTGATGTTGTTTGTTCTGACCTATGCCAGGGATGGATGAAGCACAAGTTGGAATCAAGATTGCCAGGATAAATATCAATAACCTCAGATACGCAGAAGACACTGTCCTTATGGCAGAAAGTGAGGAAGAACTAAAGAGCCTTTTGATGAAAGTGAAAATTTGGCTTAAATCTCAACATTCAGAAGACTAAGATCATGGCATCTGGTCCCATCACTTCATGGCAAATAGATAAGGAAACAATGGAAATAGTGACACACTTTATAGTTTTGGGCTCCAAAATCACTGCAGATGGTGACTGCAGCCATGAAATTGAAAGACACTTGCTCCTTGGAAGAAAAGTTATGACCAACCTAGACAGCATATTAAAAAGCAGACATTACTTTGCCAACAAATATCCGTCTAGTCAAAGATATGGTTTTTCCAGTAGTCATGTGTGGATGTGAGAGTTGAACTATAAAGAAAGCTGAGCACTGAATAATTGATGCTTTTGAACTGTGGTGTTGGAGAAGACTCTTGAGAGTCCCTTGGACAGCAAGGAGATCCAACCAGTCCATCGTAAAGGAAATCAGTCCTGAATGTTCATTGGAAGGACTGATGCTGAGGCTGAAACTGCTCAGCTACCTGAGGAGCTACCTGATGCGAAGAAGTGACTCATTTGAAAAGACTCTGATGCTGGGAAAGATTGAAGGTGAGAGGAAAAGGGGATGACAGAGGATGAGATGGTTGGATGACATCACTGACTCAATGGACGTGAGTTTGAGTAAGCTCCAGGAGCTGGTGATGGCCAGGGAAGCCTGGTTTGCTGCAGTCCATGGGGTCGCAAAGAGTAGGACATGGACTGGGTGACTGAACTGAACTGACTAATGCCAGGGAAGAATTTGGAGGTGTGGAACTGGGCTTCATTTCTGACTTGATATGTTTGGATTGACCCCATGGGGTACATTTATTTGGGGGCTTGTATTGCAGAAGTAAGAGGGTACATGGTGGTGGGGTTTCCTTGGCTTTCAGGGTTGGGGTAGGATCCACACAGCCTGGCGTCCATGCAGGCGCTTCCCAGCCAGCCGGGGTCAGGCCTGCTCGTGGTCCTCCCAGGCAGGAGCACAGAAAGATATGATTGTTCTTTGAAGTGGCAGTTTTACTATTCTTCGAATTCACAGTTTAGGGGAGAATTTTTTTTTTTCATTTTTGAGCATATGGCCTTAAAAAAAAGTTACAGTAAAATGACACACCCCATAGTTAACCATTTAAATCATGTTAAGTGTCCAGTGTGGTGGCATTGCGTACATTCACATTTTGTATGGTCATTACCACCATCTGTCTCCAGAACACTTGTCATCTTGCAAAACTGAAAAACTATACCCATTAAACACCAGCTCCCTATTCCCACTGCCCAGTCCCTGGCCCCCACCATCGTACTTTCTGTCTCTATGAATTTGCTTGTTTCTGAGTCCCCCGGAGAATGGACTCAAACAATCTGTGTCTCTTTGTGACTGGCTTATTTCATTCAAGCATAATGTCTTCTGGGCTCATCTATGTTGTAGTCTGTGTCAGAATTTCATTCCTGATATTGCAGTTTTACAATGGTTATTTTGTTTTGCCAGCGCAGATAAATGTTCATATATTAATTCTGCTCTGAAGAACCAGAAACTCATATTAAAAGGAGGTCCAACATGTTCTTTTGTTGTTACCAATGGGCTGGTGTGTTAGTGAGGGCCACCACCCTGGGATCTGGTTGGGGAGAGGCCTGGGCCTCATGGCCTGACCTACAAGCAGTTAGGAAGCCCTCCTACATGTGGCATCCATCAGGAACTGCATTTTGAGATCTGCTTTTAGTCGGGGGCGGGGGGCGCTGCTGTAGGCTGAGGGAGAAGCTAGGGGCTTGGTAGGCCTGGCTTTGTGGCTGGGGTCAATCCGGTGAGCCCCCTGGGTGGTTGATCCTGGAAAGAAGGAAAGCAGGGAAGTGAAGGGCTCTGAGAGGGAGTGAGAGGTTTACTTCCCTTGGGAATAAGTAAGGATAGAACACTGAACATTCTGCTTTGGCTTAGAAGTGCCTTCTCCCATGTAGGAAAGAATTAGATAAAGAAAACACTAGGAAAACTTTTGGAAAGATTGCTTCTTCACCATTCTCTGTCTTTTTGTACATCTAGTCTCTTAGTTATTTCAGAGTACACAGAATGCCAATGAACCACTTTGGGATTGTTTTTTGCCATGACCGTTGGAGGTGGCCTCGCCAGTTTGGAGGAGATCCTGTTCTCTTCAGGCCTTGGCATTATCATTTGTTGTGGAGGAGAAAGTGCAGATGGCCCTGGAGCTGGCATCTTGAGCTGGGTGGAGCCCTTGTGAGTTAGTTCGTCTACCTGAGCCTCAGGTTCTGTGTCTACAAAATGGGCATGACAACCCCATCATGTGAGATAAAGTGTTGGGACTTGTTGGAGGAACTGAGGGAGGGACTCTGTGCAGAAGGTCTCTTTTCAAGTGCTGTTAGCACTCCTGGCCTGATGTTCTAGACTCAGCTGGTGGCACCTAGCACAGGTACAGATGGCCTCTTTCACACAGGAGCGGTGGAAGAATCAAGCTCTTCCTATGCCTCAGGTTGAGAAACATCAGAGCACTTTTATTTTTAACTCTCTGCAGACGTAGATAATATATTCAGCCAACATTTGAAATCACACAGAGCTTTTCTGCCTGTTGGAGAACCTAGAATGTAGTTCTAAATTGAAGGGACATTAAGCCAATGAGGTCATTGTAGGTTTGGTTACATTTGAAGCAACTCGTAAACTGTCTCTCCTTAGTTGCATGAGTTTTTTTGACTTTCAGGAGTTATCTGAAACACTCCCACAAACAGAGTTACATTTCCAATGGGTATAGTTTAATTTATACTCGATATACTATGTAATTTATCTATATATACCATGTAATTTATACCATCCCTATTTATAGCATAGTCTGCATTTAAGATGGGTTTAGTTGGGCCTCAAGAAAAACAATTAGATGTGACAGTTCTTGTTTCTTTAATTGAATAAGAGAAAATTTAGAGAAATCACAGGTGATGTCTTGAGAGCCTTTGTGCCCCTATGATTAGCCAGTGTGTGATCAGTAAAGCAAAGGCCTTGTATGTGGTGCAGTTTCCTAACTTATACAGGACCCATAGCTTTTCTTTTTCATCTGCCTGGAAAACGGATTGACGGTGCAATACTTGATTAAATGGTGTGTTTTTTAATTTCAAGAGTCTTGCTTCTTAGTTGCTCTTTAATTAATAATGGATTCCCTTCTTTAAAAATACATGTGCATTCTTGACTTGAAAGGTTTTTTTTTTTTTTTTTTGGCCTCCAAGAATGTCCCTCTGTTTTTATAGGATCGAGGTGCAAAGTGGGTGTAGTTGTAGTGACTCTTTGGGGACCATGATTTCATGATAGAGGTGAGAGGTAATGAGAGGGATCTCCCCATCTCCGTCCCTCCCCAGCCCCTCAAGCTCTGAGGGCAAAATGGACCCCAGATCTCAAAGCAGCTGTGCCTTCCAGCCGCAGGGTGCCCCAGCCCGCGTGGAGCTGGAAGTCCGCGGGGAAGTGGGGTGCAGCTGGGCTACACGAGCTCTCTTCAGGGGTCTCTGGCCAGGCCCGATGGCGGCGCTCAGTCCTTCCAACTTACCGTCTTCTAGGGGACACAGGTGTCTCAGGGACCTGTCGGTCGCTGCGGCCGCCTTACACACTTCCTTCTTATTGTGGTACGGGGCTCTCCAGTCCCTGCACCCGTGTCACACACGCGTCCTCATCTCAGTTCTGGGCCTCTGGCTTATCTGGAGCCCTGACCAATAAAGTGCTAGGGCCGATTCCCTCCTCTCCAGCTGTCGCTCAGGCTGACTAATCTCCCTGGTGGGGGAGCCACCGGCTTAGGGGCTGTGCTTCTCGTCTCTAGGTACTTAGAGATTAATGTTTCACTAAGTTATCAAGGCTGCATTCACAGGTCACCATAGATTTTATACTTCTAGAGCTTAATTCTCTTGCTGTTGGCTTCCTGGTGTGTGTGTGTATACTGCATGCCTGTATTGTATGTCTGTGTACGCGAGTGTTTGTGTGGTTTCCTGGTGTGTGTGTGGCATATGTGCGGCTGTGAATATGTGTGTGTAGTTTTCTGGAGTGTGTGTGTTTGTGTATATGGTTTCCTGGAGAATGTGTGTGTGTGTGTGTTTGGGTAGTTTTCCTGGAGTCTGTGTGTGAGTGTGTCCATGGGGGTGTGTGTAGTTTCCTGGCATGTAAGTATGTTGGGATCAAGGTGTCAGTGGTTAAAGGCAGAGTTTGGGGGTCCTTTGGGGGACCTGGTCTCAGATGGATACCTCGGCCCCCCTGCCCTTCTATCCATGAATGGGAGAGGGTCTTCCCAGCTGCCCTATCCCCTCAGCCCTGCTGACTTCTTTGCTTCTAAGCAGGCCCATTTCCCAGGCGTAACCTATTTGCTGTTTACACTCATGTGCCCCTGACGAGTTGCACCTGGGCACGTGGAGGAGGAAGCGTCCCAGCCTCCAGTCACACGTGCAGTGAGCACCTCATCCCGAGACCCTGCTCTTCCCCCGCACCCAGGTGTTTACCGACCCCCAGGTCCGTCTCCCCTGTGGTGCCTGTGTGTGCCTGTCAGCACACGTGCCCACTTATCTCCCTGATTAATTCTCATGGGTCCTTCCCCGCCGTCGCTGCACCCAGGCCTTCCTGGTGGGATTTATCGCTTGGGTCCTCTCACACGATGTCCTTCCGTGGGCTGATTTTGGGGGCTGCGAGTATCCTGCCCACACATCCCTGAGGGAGCCGTAAGGGACTTGGCCTCGGGATGCGGGCAGCTCCTGGTGGCTGTGCGGCCTGGACGCTTGGAGAGTGAGGGGCAGCTCTGCCTTCTCAGTTGCCCTCCTTGTTCAGAAAGCTGCTCCTGCTATTGCTTCTTGAGCAGCACAGAGTGACCAGGAGCAAGACTGGGGAGAAGAGCCTTGGGGCGCGTGGCCTGCAGGGGTCCCAGGTCTCCCCTAGCCTTTCCAGAGGCCTCAGGTGGAGGCAGGGTCCCACAGCGGGGCGAGTAGCTGCCACTCCCCGTGTGGCTTGGCACTTGGTCTCTGCTAGTCAGCTGTGGAGGTAGATGGTTTTTGTTGAAAGGGGAGATAAATTCAGCTTTATAAACAGGACTGTGTCCCTGGAAACTGCTGCAAGAATTCATGAGTTAAGTGCACCTGAGTAAATGGCCCTCTTGCTGGTAGGTAGGTCCCTGGCCCAGGCCCCCTGGTGAAAGGGGGCTCTCTTACACAGATGAGCGGGTTTGCCACATCTAACCAGGAGTCCACATTGTCACACGTAATTTACACTGTAGGAAAGTTGAAGTGAACTTAAGCGTGGGCTCTTTGGGACCTTTCGGGCTTTGGATCCTAGCTCTTCCTTCATGTTTTGCATAATGTTTAATCATTCAGGTTTAATATCCTGGGTCTCATTGTCCATCTGTGAAAGGAAAACCACTTTTTCCCTGACAGGGGAGTGACTGGGTCGAGTCCCAGCACACTGCCAGCTCCTTGGTGTTGACTGCTGTCATCGCTGGGGTCTTTGAGTGGGCCACGGTCACTTTCCCTCTGAGGGCAGTTTGTAATGGGCCATTTATAGAGAAGAAACTGACGCGGGATACATCACCAGATGTGCACAGACAGCCGTTTGGGACAGCCTTTCCAGAAGTAGTGACCATGATGGTGAGGCCTAAGGGATCCAAGGGTCTGGGGGCCCGGCTGCGGCAGGGTGTTCATGTGGCCTGTCTGTCACGTTCCCTGCATCTTCAAGCATCTCCATCTTGCCCTCTGGCTTCCAGGCATCAGAGCTGCTCCCCCTGTAACCACACAAATGCACGTGTGGGTACAGTGATGCAGACCAGGACACGCGGCCTCTTCAGGGTGGGAACTCTCGGTGTGTAGCTGGGTCCACCTCTAGGCTTCCTCCTGACCCCTGTCTTAGAGCCTTGGAGTGGAAGTCCTAGGCCTTGAGTGTTCTCATCTAGAAAGAGTCATAAGGTTCTGAGTGAGCTGGTCCTCCCAGAGTTGCTCCCAGGCAGGACCCAACAACTGTCCAGCCCAGATGCTCCTCTCTCTGGGCTCTGGGGAAGCCTGTTGTCTACCCACAGTGGGCTCCTCAAGCTCACCCCACATCCGGGACTCCGCACATTTGACACGGTAGTTCCCTCTACCTGGAATTTGTCCAAAATCCTGCTTGTTGAGTCTGAGTATTGCTCCACATGGCTTCCTGCATTTATCTCTTGAAAATTTCCTGAAGTGATGGAATTTTGCACTACTTTTTAGTGAAGGAAGGGGGTCCAGCCATGGGACTATTTATACCATTTATTAGCCCTAAGACCTCTGCAATGCCTTAGAGTAGGGCATGCCAGGAGATCTCGATTACCTTCTTCCTCTTTAAATGAGCTGTGTTACCCCAAGAGAGGGTCTGAAGAGAGCAGTGGAGGGTGGTGGAGCCCAGCGGTGTTTGCTGGGGGCTGGCCAAGCGGAAAGCAGGCCTGTCAGGAGTGATTAAAGAGCCCAGTGTTAGAAAAGAACAAGCCTTTATGTTAGTGGTAAAATGATTAGGAAGTAATAAGAAAAATGCAGGTTTGGACAGAACATTGTTTTGTTTAATTAGTTCTAAGTCCAAAAGGAAAAAGAAAAAGGACCCTTAGAAGTCATTTAAAAAGAGATTACAGCATGCACGTGGATGTTTTTCCACCTAGCTTACAGGTTTAAACTTTCGAGGGAAGGGGCCAGACAAGTCTCTGTTCCTGGTTGTGTTCCTCTTTCTTCAGTCAGAGGAGGCCGTTTCTATAAAGGGACCTGGAAGCAGAGGGTGAGTGAGAGGCAGACCAGAATAAGCAGAAAACGTCGCCTGGTGCTCGCAGTTTTGTCTGCTGTACATAATCCACTTGGGTCACATCATCCCGGAAGCCGAAGGGAGAAACCTGGAGTTTGATCACCTTGCAAGGAGAAAGGAGAACTGAAGGGGAGTGAATCCTGTTGGTTTTACAGCAGTGTTGCTTCTGAAGATAAACCTGATGGAGACAGAATTGTGGAGGAACAGGGGGTCCAAGGTTCTGTCTGGGACAAAGTCAAGGACTACGAATATGCCCGATGGAGCAGCGCTGTCGGAGCCCAACAGAGTAGCCTGAGGCTGCTTTTTCGTATAGACTATAGGATATAGACTGCTTGAAGGGCCTTTCTGGAGGGAGGAAGGCAGAGAGATTTAGGGAAACCTCTTTAATAATGAGTCCTAATTTCATTTGGACCCTTTAAGTTTTACTGTTGTTTGCAACACTATGACATTTGTGAAAAATGGAAGCTTGCTTGACTATTCTTAAATGACTTGTGCTATGTGTACTCAGTCGCTCAGTCATGTCTGACTTTTTTGCAACCCCATGGACTGTAGCCCACCAGGTTCCTCTGTCCACGAGGCTTCTCCCGGCAAGAATACTAGAGTGGGTTGCCATGCCCTCCTCCAGGGGATCTTCCCAACTCAGGGATCAAACGTAGGTCTCCTGCATTACAGGCAAATTCTTTACTGTCTGAGCCACCAGGGAAGCCCAAGAATACTGGAGTGGATAGCCTATCCCTTCTCCAGGGGATCTTCCCCACCCAGGAATCAAAACAGGGTCTCCTGCATTGCAGACGGATTCTTTACCAGCTGAGCTACTAGGGAAGCCCAAATACTTGAGAAGGGTTAATGCTTGACTGGTATGCAGCAGTCTCAGCGCTTCCCTGGTAAGAAGCACTGGCACAGTGCTGTTGTCGGTGGACAGGGCTTCTCTGCATCACCGTGTTCTCAAATGTTCAAGTACAGGAGGAGTGGTTTTGTTTGTTTTTTTGTTTGTTTAGGTGGTTTTATATTTTAGAGCAGTTTTAGGTTCACAGCAAAACTGAAGGGAAGATACAGAGATTTCTCATTTTCCTCCTGCCCCCATTATACATAGCCTCTCGCCTTATCAGAGTGGTGTATTTGTTACATCTGATGAACCTGCATTGATACATCCTTTGTTTGCATTAGGGTTTGCTCTTGGTGTTGCATATTCTATGGTGTGGGAAGATGAATAATGATATGTAACCATTATTATAGTATCATATAGAATAGTTCTGCCCTAAAAACCCTCAGTACTCTATCTGTTCATCCCTCCCCCATCCCTAACACCTGGCAACTACTGATCTTTTAACTGTCTCCATGGTTTGGTTCTTCCAGAATTGTCATAGTGTTGAATTCATACAGTACGTAGCCTTCTCAAATTGGCTATTTTCACTTAGTAATATGCGCTTAAGTTTCCACCATGTCTTTTCTTGGCTTGATAGCTCATTTCTTTTTAGTGCCGAGTGATGTTCCATTTTCTGAATGTACCACAGTTTATTCATCCGTTTACCTACTAGAGGACATTTTGGTTGCTTCTGAGTTCGGGCAGTTATAAAGCTGCTATAAACTTTGTGCAGGTTTTTGTGTGGACATGTTTACAGTTCATTTGGTAAGATATCAAGGAACATGATTGCAGGATCAAACGTAAGAGTACGTTTAATAAAAAAACGGTCAGGCAGTCTTCCAAAGTGGGGTACCATTTCGCATTCCCACCAGCAATGAATGCCTGCTCCTACTGTACCACAGCATTGCAGCATTTGCTGGTGTCAGTGTTTTTCAAACACTGTAGGCCTGAGCTATACCCCCTGCCACGGTGTTCTGAACAGGAAGAATTTTCAGTGACGGCTGAGTATCCTTAAAGGGAATAGAAAGGACAGACTTTCCTTTCACCCCCCAGGAATAACATTGGAAATGCCCAGGACATCCAGTGTTTCCAACCAAGGTCTTGGGCATATTTTGGGTACCTACAAGTTCTTTATGAGAATTTTCAAGTTTTGTGATTTTCTGTTCAGTGACAATCTCATCTAAAACCAGTGTTAGCCAGTTAGTAAATGTACCTGTTATGATGTGAGTGAAGATCAGATTAGCCTGAAGCACATTGTGCAAATGAGATGAAGATAGGAAATGAGGGACAGAACACTGGAGTGTGTAAGGAAGCACTTTTGCGGAAGAGGGAGGAAAGGTGCAAAGGTACTGTGGCTTGAACAAGTGTGGCGTATTTGAGGAGTAAGTAGTGTGGCTGGAGGTGGGTGTCAGAGGAGTAGGGCTGGGGTTCATAGGGCCTTGCAGGCCATAGTGGGAATTTACATTTTATTCTGTGTGCACTGGGAAGCTTTGAGCAGAGGAAAGTTGTTATCTAGTTTTATGTTTAAAAAAAAAACACCCTCCCCAAGGTCAGAGTGAGAAGGAACAGGAGATGGAGCTCAGTTCTGCCTTTCTGCAGGTGGTGGGCAGGATGCTTAGGTACCCCCAAGCTTCCTGCTTCAGCTCCCAGCCTGTGACTGTGGTGGAGCTCTCTTTCGTCATTAGGTTATCTGTCTGGCCTGGCCATGTCACATGAGACCCACTAAGTCTAGAGGACAGAGAGGAAATCAGGACTCAAACTGTGAGGAGAACTTAGTGTGTGTGTCTGGCTTTGAAGATGGAGGGGACCACGTGGCAAGGAATGTGGACAGCTTCTAGAAGCTGAGAGCACCCCCAGCCCACAGCCAGCAAGGGAATGGATGCTTCTGTTCTACAGATGCAAGGAATGAAGCCAGAGGACAACTCAAGTAGCTCAGAGTCACTAGAAGGAACACAGATCTTGTTAGCAACTTGTTTTCAGCTTTGTAAGACTCTGAGCTGAGAACCTGCCACACCATGCTTGGACCTCTCATCTACCAAACTGTAAGCTCATCAGAGAGTGGTGTTTTAAGCCTCTAAATTTATGGAAAATTTGTTGTGCAAGCAGGAGAGATATCCTGAATCCAGATACCTTCTCAGCATTTGAAAGCAAAGATGCAAAAATCCTATGCAGAATTTAGCAAATAAGACCTGGCATTATGTTAAATGAGCAATAATAAAAATAGTTTTTCCTAGGAATTCTAGGATGATTTGTCATTTTTAAAAATCCACATTTATATAGAGGTTAAGTTAAGCTAAGTGAAAGTCACTCAGTCGTGTTCAACTCTTTGCGACTCCATGGACTATACAGTCCATGGAATTCTCCAGCCCAAAATACTGGGGTGGGTAGCCTTTCCCTTCTCCGGGGGATCTTCCAAACCCAGGGATTGAACCCAGGTCTCCCATATTGCAGGCGGATTCTTTACCAGCTGAGCCGCAAGGGAAGCCAAAGAATACTGGAGTGCATAGTCTGCCCCTTCTCCAGTGGATCTTCCCGACCCAGGGATCAAACTGGGATCTCCTGCATTGCAGGTGGATTCTTTACCAACTGAACTCTCAGGGGAGCCCTTTACAGAGTAGAGAGGGAAAGTAATCTCAGTCGATGCTACGAATGCTTGTGCTAAATTTCAGAATTCTTTGCTGATGAAACAATGAAAAAAATAGGCTTAGATAACTCAATAAATGGACTCTTTTAGAAACCATACATGAGTATTGTATTTCGAGTACAACATTTGAAAGTCAGGCACAAGAAATGGATGCTGCAGTGCTGTTCAGGAAATCCCAACCAACATGATGACTGAGAGAAAAATGGGAGGAAGCTATCATTTGTAGGTTATATACATGTTCATCTGGAAAATTCAAGAGACTCTACTGACAAGTATTAATACCAAGGAGACAAGCTAAGAAAGGGACTTCCCCTAGTGGTCCAGTGGTTAAGACTCCTTGTTCTAATGCAAGGGGTCAAGGTTTGATGCCTGGTTGAGGAACTAAGATTGTACACACCATTAGGTCTGGCCAAAAAAAAAAAAAAAGGACATTAAAGAATTAAAGCGTTAAAGTATTTTGGGACTTCCCAAGTGGTCCAGTGGCTAGGACTCTGTGCTCCCAATGCAGGGAGCCTGGGTTCAATCCTTGGTCAAGGAAGTAGGTCCCACATGCTGCAGCCAAGAGTTGACACACTGCAACTAACAGATCCTGCTGCTGCTGCTAAGTCGCTTCGGTCGTGTCTGACTCTGTGCGACCCCATAGATGGCCACGGCAAAGATCGGAATTTTCGCAAGCTACAGTTAAGACCTGTGCAGCTGAATGGATAAATAAATATTAAAAAATAGTAACTCTGTTATGAAAACCGGAAAAAAAACTAAGGAAAACAAGATGACTGAATAAGTTAACATAGAAACTCATCCACTTCCTGATACATCATGAATGACCCTATTAGAACAAAACCCCAAACTGTAAAACACCTAGAAATACATCAGGTAAAAAATGTGCAACACCCGTGAAAGGGAAACCATAAACGCTCTTCACAGATCCCCAGAGAAGATCCACATGAAAGGAGAAACTGATCATCTAGGAAATCTCAGTTCTGTTCAAATGTCAGTCCCCATGCCAGCCCCCTCACCCCACGCCCTCCCCCACTCCCCAGTTCCCCCCAGACCCAGTGCCCCCAAATCCTGTCTCAATTCAATGCATTGTTA
>SJYA01001417.1:1704607-1726613 GCA_006410615.1 Neotragus moschatus
AATGCATTGTTAACCAACCTCCCCAAAAGGCTTTTTCATCAAACTCAACAAGCTGATTCTAAAATTCACATGGACGTGCAAAACCTAAAAGCAATTATGACCATTGAAAGTTAACAATAAAAGTGGGGAGGTTATCTTGCTAGATATCAAAACCTAGTCGAAGGCTCTAATAATTGAAGTTGTGTGGTATTTACACAGGAATAGACAAGTGTTATGAGCTAAATTATGTTCTCTCTGAAGTTTGTATGCTGAGGTTCTAACCCCTAGGACCTGAGTGTGACTGTATTTGGAGGTAGGGTCTTCAAAGAGGTGACACAGTTAAAATGATGTCATTAGGGTTGAGCCCTAAACCAGGTTGACTGTTGTCCTTATAAGGAGAGGAACTCAGGAGACGGGCAAAGAGAAGCATGTGTGAAGACATAGGGAGAAGACTGTCTGTAAGCCAAGGAGACAGGCCTCAGGAGAAATCAACCCTGCTCACACCTTCAGCTCAGACTTCTGGCCTCCAGAACTGTGAAAAAATGAGTTCCTGTTATTGAAGCCCACCAGACTCTGGGACTTCGTTGCAATAGTCCTGGAGTACTAATACAATAACTTAGTAAGAAAACTGAAGATCCAAAAAACCTGAGCTGTGTCTGTGTGAACTAAATTTAATATAAAGATGCTAGGCTGCTGGGTATTCATTTGTGTAGAATAGCTCTACCTTCACCATTCAAAAAAATGAATTTAAGATGGAGCATTGACCCAAAAGATTAAAGAAGGGGATATAAGAGGTTAACACTGTAACCTTGCCCTGAAACATTTTCTCGGTGGGGGGAAAAAAAAGCTGCGTGGGAGAAGATTCCTACATTCTTTGTGTGTAGCATTATCATTCCATAGTGTAGATATCTTTAAGTGAGCGATTTCTTCTTTTATTTTTCTGAGAAAATCTTGCACTTTGAAGTCTGTTGTATTGCGTGCTTGTTGTGGGGAAAGGAAGCCAGGCTAAGGAGGAGGGGACTGGTGAGACCCTGTTTGGGAGGGTTGAGGGCTCACGCAGTGCTGTGAGGGGTGAGGTGCTTTGTTTGAGAACCACTGAAATCCCAGTACATTCTGCCAGGTCACATTCATGGCACAGCCAGTGTCAGCGTTTCTTCATAAGCCCTCACTGTAAACCGTGTGTGTCAGGCATAGAATCGTGGTGTTTACCCCAAAACATACAAGAAAAGTGGCTCTTTGGATAGAGGGGATCCTGTTTCTGTTGGAAGAGCCGTGGTGTCATATTAATGGACTCAACGTGTGTGAGCATCCATCTCTGACCAACATTCACCTGTGGTCAGTTGTCTTTTTCGGTTTGTGAAGCTCAGCTGTGTTCTGTGAGTTGAAGTTACAAAGTCGGTGCCAAAGATCTGGATCGAGGGTGAACACAGGCAGGGCTTCTGTGGAACCCCTGATGGAACCCTGGGAGGCTGGAGCACTTGGGTTTGCTCTCTGGATGGAGGTGTGGAGAAAGCAGTGCTGGTTCTAACGGCTTGTCATGAGAGAAGTCTGAAAGGGTGGGGTCACCCTGCCCCTAAGAGTGATGCGGCTCTGTTGTCCCAAAGGACAGAGTCCCTGCTTGAGCCTGAGCACGGCTCCCAGGGGGTGAGGGTCTCTGCTCACAGATGTGGCCTTGCCCATCCCGTCCGCATCCCCAGAAGTGGCCTTTGAATTGTTCTCTGGCCCCTGATTTTTCTCTTCTGGCTTTTCTTCCAGGATACTGAGGAAAAGAGTTTATTTCCATTCTCTAACAAAAGAACAATCTGAGAAAAGACCGAAAGACTCACCCTGGGCTTTTACTGCTCACACTGCTGAAGTCACTGCCCCCCTAGGGTGTAGCCTGACAGGGCCGTGTAGGAAGCAGAGCCAACCAGTCCTGTCTGCTCTGCCTGGGGCTGGCTGGCCTGGAGCCTTGGCCGAGGTAACAGTGACTCCCACCCCAGCATCCATCCAGTATTCTCAGGGGCTCAGGCCAGACTGATTCTGGAACGTGTCTGGTACACGGGGGTTTCCTGTGTGGGTCAGCCATAAAACACCCATTTCTCACTCTGACGGCCCCTTAAAGAGGCGAGGTGCATGAAAGTAGAGTATAAATTTGAGTGCTAAATTTTCAGACTTCAAGAAACTTCTGAGTCAGCCTTTCTGAAGACAGTCTTTGGGCAGTTTCAGGGAATCAGCGTGTTTCATGCAGTTTTCAAGTCTGACGTTGGCCTTGATGTTTTTAGTAAGCCTGTCTTCTTGTCAGAGAGGCGGGATGTCTGTCCAAAATTCTTGGAGCAGCCGATCCAGTGCTCAGGTCTCCTGACCTGGCCACAGCAAGCACATCAGCTGGATATTAGAATTTTCTCAGCTCTCTATGGGGTGACTTGCATGATGTGACCTTCACAGTGTGTCCACTTGCAGGCCTGATGTGCTGGGTGGTCCCGTAGTTGTCTGGCCTCCTAAAGCTTGGGCTCGGGCCCACCGTTGGCAGCCTCAACTCTGCAGGCAGGGGCTGCGTGTTCAGCCTCAGGTGTTAACAGGCTCAGGAAGGGCCCTGGGCCTACTGAGTCATTCTATCAGTCTCGCTGGAGAGGGTTCAAGGTTTAGTATTAGGTACATTTGGAGGAGTGAAGTGCCAATCTCTCTTTTATTACATGATCTCTTTTCCAAATAGAGTTATCCTGTGATGGGTTGTTTTTCCAAGGGGTCTTTCAGACTCAGTGAAGAACAAAGAAAAATGGCCACCTAATGTAAAATGTTAAAAAGTGGCAAAAGAAACCCAGCAAGCCCCTTGGTGATCACCTGTGGGCAGGAAATAGTGGGGAGGGTCTCTTCCCCATCAATGCTGGGAGCCAAAGAGTCGGCCTCGAGGAGGCCCTTTTCTGTGTTTGGTCTGCAGCAACTCCTCTCCTGGTGGCCACTGGTTTCTCCTTGCTAATTTAGCCTGTATTTTCTTGGCCAGACACTCCTGTTGTCTTGCTACTTCTGACCAGTGGCCTCAGGCTTACCCTGCATCAGAGAGCAGTCTAGGACGTCTGGGTAGGAAGGGAGAAACATTTACTTCTGTTCCACTCCATCTGGCACCCCACTTCAGTCCTCTTGCCTGGAGAATCCCATGGATGGAGGAGCCTGGTGGGCTGCAGTCCATGGGGTCGCTGAGTCGGACGCGACTGAGCGACTTCACTTTCACTTTTCACTTTCATGCATTGGAGAAGGAAATGGCAACCCACTCCAGGGTTCTTGCCTGGAGAATCCCAGGGATGGGGGATCCTGGTGGGCTGCCGTCTATGGGGTCGCACAGAGTCGGACATGACTGAAGCGACTTAGCAGTAGCAGTGGCAGCACTCTACCCCCGCACCACCACCCTTGTGACCGTGTAGACAGAGACGTTAAACAAAGAAGGAGCCCTAGGAGTGTCTGTGGTTAGCTGGCTACTGAGCTAGTGTGAACTGGTGTTTCGTCGCGTCTCATCTTCTGAAGGGAAATCAGCATGACAGGGGAGGAAGGTGGGTGGTGGGAGGAGAAGGAGGTAGATTACTGCTCAGGTATTTCCCTGGATAGAATGTGCTTCCTCCCCATGGGTCAGTGTGGTTTGTGGTCCACTGTTTGTACCTTGAAATCTTCCTGAATATCCACATTGCCCTCTAGCTAAATAAATGGAACTAAAAATTATAAATAGGCAACTCACCTATAAGGAAGCCTTTGAAAGACTCATGAATCTGAAAATACAAGTTAAAACCTCAGAGGGACCACTTTGCCTCTGTCAGGGACTCCAAAATTTTAAAGTCTGACAATTCCAAGTGTAGGCAAAAATATGCTGAGAGAAGAAACTGACAGAGGGAGATTATTGACTAGAGGATATTTTTTTATTTAAAATAGTATGCAGCATATTCTAATGTTAAGATCTCTATTGATTTAGTATTACCCTTGACTTAATCTGGTGTAGGTATAATATTTATGTCTGTATTCTCTTCTTTTACTGATTCCTTGTGTAAGATGACTCTTCTTGATTTTAAGCTTCTAAATAAACAGAATTGGTAACTTAGTAACAATCTGTAAATACAAAGTATTTTGTGTTCAGATCAAAACCTCCCATTGTCTGTATTATGTTGTTATTAAATTATGTGAATAATTATGTGGATAAATTGCAAATTATAATTGGGTTATTTTACTCACTTCTTTAAATGAATGTGCATATTTGGTTAGTGTATCTTATTCTCAGTCTCCCTTTAGTTTTAATTGTCCTGATTTTAGCCCTCTGCTTTTTAATTTTTATTATTTGTATTAAAAAATTATTGATGTATAGTTGATTTACATGTGGTTGTGTTAGTTCCAGGTGTACAGCAAAGTGATTCAGTTACACATACATATATATACTCTTTCTTTCATATAAACACACTTTTTAAATATTCTTTTCCACTATAGGTTATTACAAGATAATTCTCTATGCTATATAGTAGGTCCTTGTTATCTATTTTATATCCAGAGATGAGACTGATATACCTGCATTACTGGGTAGCTAAGCCCCAGCTGGAGAAGTTGGATCTTGCCACAGTGAGAAAGGTACCAGAAACCATCACACAGGTCAGAAGGGAACCACAGCGGTGGTATCCACAGAAACTGCAGACAACCCAGATGTCCACAGGATACAACCCAGATGGTGACGAACTGTGATCCACTTACTGAGTGGAGCCACAGGTTCTAACACGCACAGCTCTCACAACATAGCTTGAGCAGGAAAAGCTAGCTGTAGGAGGATTCACGTGACCTGATTCTGTTTATGTAAAGGTTAAATCTGTACAGAGCAATCTTATATGTTGCCTTGGGATAAAGATGTATGTGGCAGAAGCTTGAAGCTATTTATGGGAATACTAAATTAATATAAATTCTGGATAGGATAGTGGGGGCCTTTGCAGTGGGACCGAGAAAGGAACAGGGCTGTATTTTTGGCTATTGTATTATTCATTCACTTTTTCGGGATATGTCTGAAGGACAAATTATTTCCAAACCTGAAAGACAAATGAATTTGAAGTCTTTGAACAGCTGAAGGTTAGGAATGGAACCCTGGAAGGCTTTTTACTTCCTATAATGTGCCCTGTTGCCTAGGATAGAAGATTGTCCCCTGAAGCAAAACCCAGGCACATCCTGCCTAGCCTGGCCCTGCCTTAGTGGGTCCCTTCTGGGGAGCCAGATACGTTAAAAACTGTTTTGCTCCAGATGCTTGAAGAGTTTGCAGTTTCTTAAGATCCTGGGATCCTGGACAAAAGAAAGGCGGGCTGTCTCTCTTGCTGTCAAGGGAGCCCCTCTTGGGTCTGTATTTATATATTCATAGGACCCTCTCCTGCAGGGCTTTTAAATGGTGAGTAATGGGTTCATGACCCTTGGTGCGAAGAAAGATAACCCCAGCAGGTAATATTATCTTTTCCTTTCATCTGCTAATCTCCTTGCTGCCGGCCAAACACCCCAGAGCACTGGGTCTGTGTGCTTGCCAGCCAGAACCCTGCAATTACACCCTTTGACACCCCCATCCCCCACCCCCGCCCCCTGCCCGAGCTGGAGACCCTGATTTTCTTAAGGAGAAAAGAAAAGAAACCTCATCCGGGGAACGGAATTTGGTTTGTGTTTCCAGAGAAGCATGGGGTGGTCAGGGATCACTTCCTGACCTGCAGACCCAGAGTGGGAAGCGTNCCGCCCCCTGCCCGAGCTGGAAAACCTGATTTTCTTAAGGAGAAAAGAAAAGAAACCTCATCCGGGGAACGGAATTTGGTTTGTGTTTCCAGAGAAGCATGGGGTGGTCAGGGATCACTTCCTGACCTGCAGACCCAGAGTGGGAAGCGTCAGGCCTTTGTCTCAGTGCAGGAGGGCAGCTGCTCCCAGTCCTGGCTCCTCTGCTCAGATGCTGCACTGTAGACAGGCTGAGGTGTAGACTGAATCATCGTTCCAGCCCAGGTGTGCTTGGACTTGTGTTGCACCCTCAAAATGGGGAAGGGGAAGGACTGATAAGAGTAATCAGAGTTTTCATTATAAGAACATTTCTGACTCCCACAGAAGTAGAGGGAGTAGCATCAGCCCCTCCCCCTGTGGACCCCACCCTCCCCACTGGCTCCAACAATCGTCTAGTCACACCTCTGTTCTCTCCCCTTCTCGTCATCATTTCATTTGTACATAAACATCTTATTATGTGTCCCCAAAAGATAAGATCTCTATGACAAAGGAGCCACATTCTGCCATTATCACACTTAAAACAGTGAACAATTATTTCATAATATAAAATATGCAGTTGGTGTCCACCTTTCACTGTTTCATGATTATCTTATTTTTCATTCTTCAACTAGGATTGAAATAAGGTCTTACACATTGCAAATGGTTGATTGACTTAAGCACATTAATGTAAATTAAATCTCGCCACTGGAGATGATCACAAACTTGTGGTAGGAGGCGTTGTTGGAGGTTTCATGTTGGAATTACATTATGGTACCTCTCCCGTTTAGGATCCAAGCTTCACTGAGACATCTATCCCTGTCAGTCCATTCTATGTCATACTCACCTGGTGCAGCAAGCTAGGCGTGGAGGTCACACTTCTGGCCACCTCGAAGCCCCACCCCTGCCACCACAAAGTTGGGATGAAGGGATCGTGAAGCACTTGAAGGAGGACACGTGGTCACCCTGACATGACAGCTGTTGGTGTGCTCGAAGACACAGGGAGTCTGTGGAAGCTGATTCATTCCTGTGGAGGAGGTCTGGGAACAGGCCTCCAGAACCATAAACAAACCACCCCCACCACCACGCACCCCCCTCCCCAAAAAAACTTTTATAGAGGCTGTCTTTTTTTGTTTTGTTTTTAATCTCTCCAAGACCCTCTGCTGCTTCCCCCCAGCCCCTTTGTGTTTCGGCCAGCTGTAGGCCATGCCGCCATTTGGAAGCCAGGCTGTCTTCCTGGATCTGTCTAACAAATGGGAGAGAGCTGGGGTGCAGAGACTCCTGCCTTTCACTGACCGGTTTGCAGGAAAGTTGGGGTGGAGACGGTTGTCTGTTCAGTCATCCCAGGTTCAGGGAACTGCCAGGTCTCCACCGACTGCTGAGCTTGAAGGCTTGTTAGCATTCTCAGTAGAAGGCTTAGTGAGCTCTGCTGGGTAACAGAAAATGCTGAGTTAAGGCAACAAAGTGCTTTCTATATCATCTACCCCACCAATTAATCACCTTCTCAGCACAGGAAGTTGATGACTTCATTTAGAAAGTATGATTTAGAAAAGTTGGTCCAAAGACTCTTTGGATTTAGTGCATGTTAATATCTCTCCAGATTATATCCTGACATTCATTTAATTAAAAAAAAAAAAAAAGACTCAAAAGTTTTGCCAAACTGGAAGTGGAATCACGCTCTATGGATGGAACAGTCTTGGATGTGCTTGGCAGCCTGAGGGATGCTCCAGTAGAGGGGCGAGTTTGTTAGATAATTATCAGATCAGTGAGAAGATTGAGATAGAGCCCTGCAGCATTAATATTCTGATAGTATTAAAAACTGTCAGGAAAATAGTCATGATGAACGGAGAATGTAGAATGTAGAAATTCTGTGTACCTAGAAGGCCTGTTTTTTTTTTTTTTTTTCCTCCTTAAAGGTGATCAAGAATAAATGGAGAGTGAGTAATCCTCTTTGTAGATCAATTAGGTAAATTGCACCCGAGTTCTCCCCCATGATTCCTGGAGTGGTGACTGTACATCACTGCAAAGTAGAATCCAGAATGCTAGTGCAAAGAGCCTTGACTGGTGTGTGTTTATTACTGCCTGTGTTTATTTGGATTTCGTTGGGCAGAAAGTGACATGTGGACAGGTGAGGTGAGCTTTATTGGATGGTGTTGAATGAGGGCTGATGGAACTGAACTGAACAGGACTTACAGAGCAGTGAAAGGAAGGATGAAAGAAGAAAGAGATTAGAACCCAAGTACCTTGACTTCCCAGGCCAAGATTCGGCTGGGGACTCCTCTAGCTTCCTTTGGGTTCAGTGGCTCAGTGGTTCTATGTACAAGTCTTCCTCAGTGATCAGTGCAAAGAAATAGAGGAAAACAATAGAATGGGAAAGACTAGAGATCTCTTCAAGAAAATTGGAGATACCAAAGGAACACTTCATGCAAAGATGGGCACAGTTAAGGACAGAAATGGTATGGACCTAACAGAAGCAGAAGATATTAAGAAGAGGTGGCAAGAATACACAGAAGAACTGTATGAAAAAGATCTTCACAACCCAGATCACTTAGAGCCAGACATCCTGGAATGTGAAGTCAAGTGGGCCTTAGGAATCATCACTACTACCAAAGCTAGTGGAGGTGATGGAATTCCAGTGGATCTATCTCAAATTCTAAAAGATGATGCTCTGAGAGTGCTGCACTCAATACACCAGCAAATTTGAAAACTCAGCAGTGACCACAGGACTGGGAAAGGTGCATTTTCATTCCAATTCTAAAGAAAGGCAAGGCCAAACAATGCTCAAACTGCTGCACAATGGCACTCATCTCACACGCTAGTAAAGTAATGCTCAAAATTCTCCAAGCCAGGCTTCAACAGTACGTGAACTGTGAACTTCCAGATGTTCAAGCTGGTTTTAGAAAAGGCAGAGGAACCAGAGATCAAATTGCCAACATCTGTTGGATCATCGAAAAAGCACGAGAGTTCCAGAAAAATATCTACTGCATTATTCACTACCCCAAAGTGTTTGACTGTATGGATCACAACAAACTATGGAAAATTCTGAAAGGGATGGGAATACCAAACCACCTTACCTGTCTCCTGAGAAATCTGTATGCAGGTCAGGAAGCACCGTTAGAACTGGACATGGAACAACAGACTGGTTCCAAATAGGAAAAGGAGTATGTCAAAGCTGTACATTGTCACCCTGCTTATGTAATTTATATACAGAGTACATCATGTGAAATGCCAGGCTGGATGAAGCACAAGCTGAAATCAAGATTGCTGGGAGAAATATTAATAACCTCAGATATGCNGTGACAATATACAGCCTTGACCTACTCCTTTCACTATCTGGAACCAGTCCATGAGGTTGCAGAGAGTCAGACACGACTAAGCACAACTTTTACTTTTTTTTTTCCATGCTAAGTGAAAAATCAGTATATAAAATAAATGATGGGGGGAAAATGTTCCTCTCAGCTTTGCAATGGGCTCAGACAACCCAAGGAAACAGATGCTGCCAGTAGGAGCAAGCCATGCCTGGTTCAGACCCCATCTTTGCATGCCCCTGCCCCCATCCCCTCCAAGTGAAGACGGCACAGGGAGAGCCTGGCATCGCCAGATGCTCTTCTCTGTAGCACTGCAGAAGTCACCAAATCTTAAAACTGGTTGACTGATTCAAAACTCCCAGTTGTGCCAAGCCTCATTCTGGGCACTGGGGATACAGACCCTTTCCTCAGGCTCACAGTCAAGTGGGCCAGGTCAGCAAGTATGATAATTAAAACGCAGTGATGGGGCTTCCTTGGTGGCTCACTGGTAAAGAATCCACCTGCCAGTGCAGGAGGCACGGTTGGATCCCTGATCCAAGAAGCCCCCACATGCTGCGGAGCAGCTAAGCCCTGCGCACAAGTAGAGTCTGTGCTCATAGAACCTGTGAGCCGTAGCTACTGAAGCCCGCATGCCCCAGAGCCCGTGATCTGCAACGAAGAAGTAACGGCAATANTGAGTTTGAGTGAACTCCGGGAGTTGGTGATGGACAGGGAGGCCTGGCATGCTGCGATTCACGGGGTTGTTAAGAGTCAGACACAACTGACTGAACTGAACTGAACTGAATTGATGCTATGTATTGAGAGTTCCTTTTCATGGTAATCAAAACTACAATGAACTGTCATCTCACACTGGTCAGAATGGTCATCATCAAAAAATCTGTAAACAACAAATGCTGAAGAGGGTATGGAGAAAAGGGGAGCCTCTCGCACTGCTGGTGGGAATGTCAATTGATATAGTCACTATGTAGAACAGTATGGAGATTTCCTGAAAAACTAGGAATAAATCTACCATCTGACCCAGCAGTCCCACTACTGGGCATATACCCTGAGGAAACCAGAACTGAGAAAGATCTATGTACCTCAGTGATCACTGTGGCACTATTTACAATAGCCAGGACATGGAAGCAACATAGACATCCATTGACAGATGAATGGATAAAGGAGCTCTGGTACATATATCCAGTGGAATATTACTCAGCCATAAAAGGAATGCCTTTGAGTCAGTTCTAATGAGTTGGATGAACTTAGGCCAATTATGCAGAATGAAGTAAGTCAGAAAGAGAAAAAGAAATATTGTGTATTAACACATATATATGAAATCTAGAAAGATGGTGCCAGTGAATCTCTATGTAGGTCAGCAGTGGAGACACAGGCATAGGGAACAGACTTGTGGACATGGGTGGGGGTCGGGGGAAGGAGAGTGTAAGGCAAATGGAGAAAGTATATCATATGTAAAGTAGATAGTCAGTGGGAATTTGCTGTATGGCTGAGGGAGCTCAAACCGTGCTCTGAGACAGCCTAGAGGGATCTGATAGGGGGGCAGGTGGGAGGGAGGTCCAAGAGGGAGAAGACATATGTATAACTATGGCTGATTCATGTTGATGTACGGCAGAAATCAATACAATAGTGTAAAGCAATTATCCTTCAATTAAAAATAAATAAAATTAAAAGAAGAGCTCTTTTATGGTCAGTTTGCAAGGCTTTTTGGGATGCCTTTCTTTTGGATTTGTCTTTTTTAAAAAACTGGAATTTTTTGTACTGAGTTATTTGCAGAATTTCTTTCTAGAAATATGGTTGGTTTTTAATTTTGTCCTCTAGTGAATGAAGGCCCTTCTCACATTCATGCTTCTAAGAAGACGATGGGCCACAGTCTGCTTGAAGCCTTTGAGTGATGGTGCAAAGAGACTAAGCCTCTGAGTAGTGTTGCAAAACTCTAATTTGTCACATTCATCCAAAAAAAAGCGTTGAGCCCGAGGGAGTTCTGACAATGAATAAACACAGAGTCTGTCCTTAAGTTTTATATGAGGAGCTGAACAAGGGATTAATCATTCATCTTGGTAGATACTGAGATGCATAGGTCTGTATGAAATACCAGTTGATGACCCTCTGCTGGTGAGGCCAGGAAAGCTTTGTGGAGAAGATGTGGCCTCTGGAGCTGACCTTGAAGGACAAGTCATCTTCACAGGTAGAGGATAAGAAGAGCTGTGGAGGTGTGAACACAGGACCTTGGACCCTAGGAGTGGAAGGAGCTACCATGGCATGTTGAGGCAATTTCTATTTGTTCTTACTGCCGCCCACCTGGCCCCGTCCTCCATTGGTTATCAGTAGACTGACTAAGCGAATTGGATGGATGGGCACAGTTACAGTGCTACTGTGATATTTTTCAAGCAAGAAAGGGATTTCTCAGATACCATAAATATTCCATCTGTTGGGGGAAGCCAGAGTTGGTACTGAGCCCTAGGAAGTTCTAAACACTCTGGAAATCTTGTTAAAGCTAGAGGCTTAAACAAATTAAGGGGTCCCTATCCTTAAAGTCTTTCTTTGTTAGCCTCCTTTTGATGAGAAAATAATTGATTATCTTTTATAGTCCTTCTCCCCAGGGAGCACTGGAATAGTTTGAAAATGCAATCTAATTATAAATCTTGAAACCTCCTACAGTGGTTGGAGGCAAGTATTATTACCCTTTTGGTTCCTTTCTCCTCCTGTTTTTAGCTTAAATCTGACCCTGGGAGATGAATAGACTTGCCTAAATGTAATGTAGTCTGTCAATGGACATAACAAAAATAACTGTTATATAAAAACTCTGGCTGCGAGATGACTTGATAACATCATTTGCTATGGTTCTTCAGAATTATTAGCTACTGAACAAGAATTGAGTGAATATAGTAGTAATCTGGCAACCCTTAATCTGTTTCCTGGAAATCCAGGTTTTTTGGCACATCTGAATGATAATTTTGCCCTTACAGTATCGCTGTTCTTTTTCTGACACTGTAGTCTTTGACCTTCTTGGTCCTTTCTGGTCACAAAACCCATCAGTCAATTCCCTGAGAAGCTTCTGTTTTGTCCTGCCTGCCATCAGTCTAGGCTGGATACCTGACTTAGGGATGGGCATGCTGCCTACACTGGGCATCCATGGGACTTCCTGATATTCTCCTTTCAGTATAAATAAATGGTAAGTTTTCTGAATCTTTGTAAATCACACACACACACACACACACACACACACACACACACACACACACGATAGTTTGGCTGGGTATCATTCTCAGTTGGATGTGATCACGCCACAGTTGCCTGGCACCCTGTGCTGCCTTCTGAGAGGCCAAATGCCGCTTGCAGCCTCATTTCTTCTCTGGTGACTCACTTTCCCTTGCAGAGCTTTGACGATCTTCTATTTATCCTTAGCGTTCTAAAATTTCATGATGGTATATTAGGTGTCCGTGTTTTTTGGTTTGTTGTTCTGAGTGCTGACTTGGCTCCTTTAATAAAACACCTGAGTCTTTCAGCTTGGGAATGTTCTTTGTATCCTTTTTTAACCCCCTCCATTTTTTTTCTATGTTACCTTTCTAAAACTTTCCTCTTCCTTTTTTTCCTCCTTGTGGAATTCCAGGTTTATCACTCTGCCCTTCTATTGAATTTTGTTTTTAATATGGGCATCATATTTTAATTTCCAATAGCTCTTCCTTCTCTATTTCATTACATTCTGGTAATTAAAAATAATTTGATACCATCTCTTGTGTCCCCAAAGATTTAGTTTTCTTTCTTTTGACTTCTCTGGAGTAATTTGCTTGTGTTCTTATCTTGGTACCTCTCTTTATATTGGCAGCTTCAGATATGTGGTAGTTCTTGGTTGATTCTTATTGTCTTGAGACAATAGCATATGACCATGAGACCAATTTACCTGTGTGTACAGGTGAATTCACTTTAGATTCAGTGTTGGGGACTTGGTACGTTATAAGATATATAAGTCTGTTCCTAAGTAGTCTCAGTTCAGTTCAGTCACTCAGTCGTGTCTGACTCTTTGCATCTCCATGGACTGCAGCATGCCAGGCCTCCCTGTCCATTACCAACTCCCAGAGTTTACTCAAACTCATGTTCATTTAGTCAGTGATACCATCCAACCATCTCATCCTCTGTCATCCCCTTCTCCTCCCGCTCTCAGTCTTTCCCAGCATCAGGTTCTTTTTAAATGAGTCAGCTCTTCACGTCAGATGGCCAAAGTATTGGAGTTTCAACTTCAACATCAGTCCTTCCAAAGAAAACTCAGGACTAATCTCCTTTAGGATGGACTAGTTGGATCTCCTTGCAGTCCAAGGGACTCTCAAGAGTCTTCTCCAACACCACAGTTCAAAAGCATTGATTCTTTAGCATTCAGCTTTCATTATAGTCCAACTCTCACATCCATACATGACTACTGGAGAAACCATAGCCTTGACTAGACGGACCTTTGTTGACAAAGTAATGTCTTTGCTTTTTAATATGCTCTCTAGGTTGGTCATAACTTTCCTTCCAAGGAGAAAGCATCTTTTAATTTCATGGCTGAAGTCACCATCTACAGTGATTTTAGAGCCCCCCAAATAAAGTCTGCCACTGTTTCCATTATTTCCCCATCATTTGCCATGAAGTGATAGGACCAGATGCCATGATCTTAGTTTTCTGAATTTTGAGCTTTAAGCCAATGTTTCCACTCTCCTCTTTCACTTTCATCAAGAGGCTCTTTATTTCTTCTTCACTTTCTGCCATAAGGGTGGTGTCATCTGCATGTCTGAGGTGATTGATATTTCTCCTGGCAACCTTGATTCCAGCTTGTGCTTCTTCCAGCTCAGCGTTTCTCATGATGTACTCTGCATAGAAGTTAAATAAGCAGGGTGACAATATACAGCCTTGACGTGCTCCTTTTCCTATTTGGAACCAGTCTGTTGTTCCATGTCCAGTTCTAACTGTTGCTTCCTGACCTGCATACAGATTTCTTAAGAGGCAGGTCAGGTGGTCTGGTATTCTCATCTCTTTCAGAATTTTCCACAGTTTATTGTGATCTACACAGTCAAAGGCTTTGATATAATCAATAAAGCAGAAATAGATGTTTTTCTGGAACTCTCTTGCTTTCTTGATGATCCAGCAGATGTTTCCAATTTGGTCTCTGGTTCCTCTGCCTTTTCTAAAACCAGCTTGAACATTTGAAAGTTCACGGTTCATGTACTGTTGGAGCCTGGCTTGGAGAATTTTGAGCATTACTTCACTAGTGTGTGAGATGAGTGCAGTTGTGAGGTAGTTTGAGCATTCTTTAGCATTGCCTTTCTTTGGGATTGGAATGAAAACTGACCTTTTCCAGTCCTGTGCCACTGCTGAGTTTTCAAAGTTGCTGGCATATTGAGTGCAGCACTTTCACAGCATCATCTTTTAGGATTTGAAATAGCTCAACTGGAATTCCATCACCTCCACTAGCTTTGTTCATAGTTATGTTTCCTAAGGCCCCCTTGACTTCACATTCCAGGATGTCTGGCTCTAGTTCACTTAATCTTGTATGCCTGACATGCTCCTTTTCTTTGGTCTCTGCAGGGGTTAGGAGAAATATAAGAAATGGATGCCGGAGCGCCAGGCTTGCTCCAGCCTCAGATGGGAAAGGGTTTTGGGCCCAGTGGGGATGAGAGTTGATGGCTTGGATTTCTACTTGCCCATCTATAGATTTACAGTCTCACCATTTTTCACCTTTGCCTTGCTTTCAGATGAACTCAGTCAGTATTTCTGAGTTCTGACTCTTTCTATACCTTTTCTAGCCACTTGGACCCCCTTTATACTATTTCATTTTTCAGTTGCACCCTTCTAGATACCATAGGCTGTGGGTCTTCCTGCTTATTGTACCATGAGTCTGTTGACTTTCTTCTATAAACTTACGGAGCTCCCATTTCCTGTGATCTTTCCCTTAATCTCTTTTTGGTATGGGTTTGTACCATATTTTATTTAATATTATTACTTTGTGGTGCTTTTGGAAAGGAAAACAGAGAAAAGTATGAGATCAATCCAGCATTTCTTCACTTCTGGATATATAATTTAAGGAGTATTGCAATAGGCTTCTATTTTCTTCTGGCTCTTAAAAATAAGAAAATTAACCTGTTATTTTCTTAGGGACACGTGGAGATTCCTTGAAAAGACTTTACATTTCTACACCTTTCTCAGTGGATTGAGTGATCTATTGGGATTTCTACACATACTTCTTATTGCCAGATGTTTGTTACTTATGATTGAATCAAAATCTTATTCATTTAAAAAGTCAGTATCAACAAAACCATGAATCCCTCGGAGAATATCTTTTAAGCATTTCACTGATAGCATTGCACATTGTATACTATAGAGAGGTCTGCTTACTCTCTGCTGCTAGGACCTGTAATTGGATGGGCTAACCAAAAAAAGTCTTTTAAAGTTAGTGAAGCATAAGAAAATATATTATGCTTTAGTAAATGCAATATATTAAGCATTTATTAAACTTAAATCATACAAATAACCAAGAAGTCACCAATCTTTTAATGAAAGCCAAGGTCTTTTGGTGACAGTTATCAAAATGACCCTCAGTTGTCCTCTTAATTGGCCATTCCAGCGTTTTGCTGGTATGGTCCTGATGTGAAGCAGATCACGTTTCCAGATAGGAGTCCCCAGTTGTCTTCCTTGAGTAAACTGCATCCAAAAGTCAGATGTTTATAATATCTTCTTATATATATGATATTATATATAATATCATTTATAGTTTTATCTTTCACACCTCATTCTAAAATAGGTTTTATTCATTGTGTTGAGTCTTTTCGAAGCCAGTGTAGCTTTCCTAGAAAGAACTCTTTTTACTTTCGTATTTCCTCATAAATATTATATATTTAAATAATGCTGAATTATGTACTTTAATGACCATAATAAGTGCCATTGGCATAAGCAGGTTTGGAAACAGATGTGACTGAGTTCTGGCGAGTGTGTATGTCACTTCCTGGAGCAAAGTGTCAGTGTGTTTTCCAGGGGCCAGGTAGAGCCTCCTGTAACTCCCAGAGGAGCTGGCTTGGAAGAAGTTGGTTAAGAGCATTTTGCTGGAATGGTTCTACTGTGAAGCAGATCAAATTTCCACCACTGGAGTGGAAATGAAGATTCTTCCCTCTTTCTCTGAGTGTAAGCCCAAATGTAATGGCTTCTGGAGAGTCTTTCTGGGAGTTGGGCTTTGGCAGCCCCCTTCCAGGTGTCTGCTACCTTTGTTTCATGTCCTGACTTGATTTTTAGGGATAGACACTGAATTATGGCTGTAAGTCTTTGTCGAAACAAAAGAACTGCCCCAACTGCCCCAGCCCATCCAACAGACCACCAAACAGCAAAGCCTTTAATGTACTCTCCTAGACACTCTCCTTTTAAAATCTGTCTCCAAGGAGAAGTGAAAGTTAATTTGTCAAAGGTAATTTACAACCTGAATTTTCAGGGGAGAAAAAGTTTCCCTGAAGGCATCTCTTTATGGAAGAATTTGGATGTAGAATGAGACGTTGGACTCTGGGATTCAGCTGCTCTGCTCTGGATAAATTACAGTCCTGTCAATGCAGCAGTATTTATTGCTGGGCTGGGTACAGTATGTTACTGTGGAGGTGGTGTGTGCATCTGCCTTGGTGAAAATGCACTTCAGATGTCCCTGCAACTATAACAAAGAGGCCTTATTGCACCCTGTGTTCCCTTGGTGGCATTTTGGTGTTCTTGCCAAACACTTCCACTGGTTGACAAGGGGGCTGGGGCCAGATGCACACAAGCAGTAGTAAATGAGTCAGTGTACAGTTTTCTTAGATGCAGAATGATGGGATCCAGGAGGGAGTAAAAACCAACCTTTACACTGTTTCATCCAGAGGAAGAAACCAGACCCACAGGGCCAGGAGTCATGGGGACAAATCTTATCCCATTGATAACAAGAGTTGGAGGGAAATAGAATGATGATGATAACATGAAAATGGTTAAGTCTCTGTCAACTTTAAGCATTTTCAGGGCTTCCCTGGTGGCTCAGTGGTAATGAATCCACCTGCCAATGCAGGAGACGTGTTCGATCCCTGATCTGGGAAGATCCCACATGCTGAGGAGCAACTAAGCCCATGTGCCATAATTACCGAGCCTGTGCTCTAGAGCCTGGGAGCCTCAACTTACTGTAGCCTACATGCCCCAGAGGCCGAGCTCCTCAGCAAGGGAAGCCACCACAATGAGAAACCCGCGCGGCACAGCTGGAGAGTAACCTGTGCTCACCTCAACTAGAGAAAAAGCCTGTGCAGCAACGAAGATCCAAAAATAGGTTAATAAATAAAATTATGTTGAAAAAAGGACTTCAAAGAACAGTACTCAGGTTCTCCTACAAAGCAAAAAGTGTGAGATAAGGGGACACTGGGTCTGTGGACCTACCTGGGTGTAGTTCCTTAGTTTTAGGCAAAGTAACGGCTTTAGTTTTTCTCACTGTGAACAGGACTACACTGTCCAGGTCCTTCTCTGTCCCCCAGCATGTGTTGTTACTTTGGCTGTGAGCCATGCTTCCCTAATTTATACTGAGGGACTGCTAAAGGAGTTCTTATTCTGTGTATTTTTATATTTCTAGCCCAGCCTCCCGGGTTACATATTAAAATGCAGGCCCTGTGTTTTGAGAGTCGACAGTGCTGCCTATTGAGCACCAAATGAGGGGGTCCGTAGAAGTGGCAACCCACTCCAGTACTCTTGCCTGGAGAATCCCAGGGATGGGGGAGCCTGGTGGGCTGCCATCTTTGGGGTCACACAGAGTCGGACACGACTGAAGTGACTTAGCAGCAGCATAGAATATATCGCACAGCAGCTGAAGAGGAAGAGCTCGGAAATACTGAAATGAAAGGAGAGTTAACTTACTAGCAACCTTACAAAAGTCTGTCTTGACAAAAATAGAGTTGATTCTGATCATGTGTAAATGCTGCCTGATCCTACCTCAAGGCTGAGCAGGAAAAGGAGGAAGAGTTGTTGGGCCTGTTGGAAATCTAACATCTGTTGAGAAAGAAAAGTAGACTTCCTTGAGTGATGTAATTATTCATAATTAAAAGAACCAGATAGATCAAAGGGTGAATAGTGCCACTATGAGACTATAGCTTCAACTGTATTTACATGCAGAACCTAGATCAGAAAACTTCCCACCTTCTATAGACTTAGACCCCATTCTTAAAGATATGGGAATATCACACCACCTTACCTGCCTCCTGAGAAATCTGTATGTAGGTCAAGAAGCATCAGTTAGAACTGGACTGGTTCCAAATTGGGAAAAGAATACATCAAGGCTGTATACTTATATACAAGAGTACATCATGTGAAATGCCAGGCTGGATGAAGTACAAGCTGGAATCAAGATTGCTGGGAGAAATATCAATAACCTCAGATATGCATATAATACCATCTTTATGGCAGAAAGTGAAGAGGAACTGAGGAGCCTTTTAATGAACGTGAAAGAGGAGAGTGAAAAAGCTGGCTTAAAACTCAACATTCAAAAAATGAAGAAAGAGGAGAGTGAAAAAGCTGGCTTAAAACTCAACATTCAAAAAATGAAGATTATGGTATCTGGTCCCGTTGCTGCTGCTACTGCTGCTAAGTCGCTTCAGTCATGTCTGACTCTGTGCGACCCCGTAGACAGCAGCCCACCAGGCTCCCCCGTCCCTGGGATTCTCCAGACAAGAACACAGGAGTGGGTTGCCATTTCCTTCTCCAATGCATGAAAGTGAAAAGTGAAACTAAAGTCGCTCAGTTGTGTCCGACTCTTCGCGACCCCATGGACTGCAGCCCACCAGGCTCCTCTGTCCATGGGATTTTCCAGGCAAGAGTACTGGAGTGGGGTGCCATTGCCTTCTCTGGTCCCATTCAGTTCAGTTCAGTCACTTCATGGCAAATAGATGGGTAAATAATGGAAACAGTGACAGACTTTATTTTCTTGGACTCCAAAAATCACTGCAGATGGTGACTGCAGCCATGAAGTTAAAATAACGTTTGCTCCTTGGAAAAAAAGCTATGACCAACCTAGACAGCCTATTAAAAAGCAGAGACATTACTTTGCTGACAAAGGTCCATCTAGTCAAAGCTATGGTTTTTCCAGTAGTCATGTATGGATATGAGAGTTGGACTACAAAGAAACCTGAGCACCAAATAATTGTTGCATGTGAACGGTGGTATTGGAGAAGACTCTTGAGAGTCACTTTGACCCATACAATAGAGAGGAAGTGACCATATGCCAGTCTGAATGAAGCCCAAATCTGGCCAGATTCCACTTTCTGCCTTTAGAACACTCATTCTTGGACACCAGCTGCACATGATGAGGTCAAACCACAAGGAGAGGTCACATATGAGATCTCAGGCCAAGAGACCCCCCTGAGCTCTAGGTCAGTAATTGGCCTCAACCATCTGCCATGTCAGTGCACCATCTCAGATGATCAGCCCAATCGAGCCTTCTGATGAGACTTCAGTTGAGTTCAATTCAGTTGCTCAGTCATGTCCGACACTTTGTGACCCCATGGAATGCACCACGCCTGGCTTCCCTGTCCATCACTAACTCCTGTAGCTTACTCAAACTCATGTCTATTGAGTTGGTGATGCCATCCAACCTTCTTATCCTGTCATCCCCTTCTCCTCTCACCTTCAGTCTTTCCCAACATCAGGGTCTTTTCCAAAGAGTCAGTTCTTTGCATCAGGTGGTCAAGGTACTGGAGCTTCAGTTTCAGTTTCAGCTTCAGCATCAGTGCCTCCAATGAATATTCAGGACTGATTTCCTTTAGGATTGACTGCTTTGATCTCCTTGCAGTCAATGCCAAGGCCCACCCAGATTTTGGAGGATGAGGAACCAGTGGAGAAGTGTCAGGGTCACCTTGCAGAAGAGCATATAAAATGGGAGATATTTTTCCAGTTTTCTTTGGAAAAATATAACCTCTCACAAGATTTTAAAATCAACATTTTATATACAATTCTTTTAAAATAGCCATATACACATTTGTATTATTACAGTACAGGAACACATTTTTCCAGTCTGCAGGCTGATTCTTTCATTCATTCAACAAACATTTATCTAGTGCATACTGTGCAGTGTATCATGGCCAGTAAATGACAAGATGAAAGAGTGATAGAAAGAGAGAGTAAAAGACGCAGATAATTGTTTGGATAAAGAAAGACAAACAGTGATATATCAGTCAGACAGCTGCTGTACACATGGAGGGAACCCAATGCATAAACAGAGAAAATGAGGCTCTCCAGAGGGGAGAGCTGCATACTAGAGCTGTAGGAAGGACAGCATAGGATAGACCATCTCAAGTTGTACTTTCTCTCCTCTGGACCTTGTGGGCCACATTGAAACAACCAGGGGTTTATGTGATCTGGAGAGTCCTTAAATCTGGATGTTAGTGCCTCTCTCTGGAAGGTGCCACTTTAAAGAGTAATTTGATTGAGCTGTAGGACAATACTATTTTTAATGCAGGTATTAGCAATCTTTATGATTGTATTTTTACTTAATATGAACTCTGCTGATAGAATTCTGAAAACTAAAGGATAGTCATGCCTCTAGTTTTTGTACTCCTGTGAGTGTCATTAAAATACATATTTTCCCTAGGTATATAAAAATATTATACATACTTAGCCAGATTCTCCTTAAAAATCATTTCCGAATATGTGACTTAGGGCCATTTATAGGCTGCATGGAATAATTCAGTCCAGATTGGTTGAAATGTGAGGGCGTTTTTTTTTTTTTTTTAACTTAAATACTAAATGCCGTCTTCAGTTTCAGCATTTAATATTTTATTCAACGTTAAAAAATCACTTTTGGTGCTGAGTTGCTTTCAGCATCACAAGGAAAGATATATTTGTGTAATCACCACCAAAATCAGGATACAGAACAGTTCCAGCAACTTCCCAAATTTCCTTGAGGTACCCCTTCATAGTTGCCCCTCCACCACCCGAAAGCACTGGCAACCATTGATTTCTTTGTTCTCTGTCTTATATTTTGTCTTTTCAAGAATGCCATGTAGTAGAATTATAAAATATTTAACCCTTAGAGTTAGCATAATGCCTTTGTGATTCACCATGTTGTTCCAAGTATCAGTAGTTCATTGCTTTTTATTGCTGGGTAGTAGTCCATTGTATGGATGAAGCACAATTTGCTTGTCCATTTACCTGTCAAAGGACATTTGCATTATTTTTAGTTTTGATGGGTGTAAATAGAGTTGCTTTGCTATTCATATACTGGTTGATGTGAGAACATAAGTTTTTGTTTCTCTTATGGTGAATTGTAAGAGTGGGATTGCTGTGTCATATAATGTGTGTATTCAGTTGTATAAAGCCTGCTGAACTGTCTTCCAGTGTACCACTTTGCATTTTCACCATCAACGTAGGAAGGTTTCAGTTTACCATTTTATTCTTCTTCTTTAATTCTTGATTATCTGAGGTTTTCTTCTGATATTAATTCCCTTCTGTGTGAAGTATTAGTAAGTCACTCTGTCGTGTCAGACTCTTTGCAACCCCATGGACTGTGGTCCGAAAGGGTCCTCTGTCCGTGGGACTCTCCAGGCACGAATACTGGAGTGGGTTGCCATTTCCGTCTCTAGGGGATCTTCCTGACCCAGGGACTGAACTAGGATCTCCAGCACTGCACGCAGATTCTTTACTGTCTGAACCATCAGCGATGCGCAATATGAAGTACTTCCTTTTGCAGTTCTTTCATTGTCAGTCTGCCGACAGTGGATTCTCTTAGTTTTCCTGTATTTAAAAATATCGCCTTCATTCCTTAAAGATGTTTTTGCTGAGTGGGTATAGAATTCTGGGTTGATAGCTTGTTTCTTTAAATATTTTAATATCTATTCAATATCCCTCTGACTTCTATTATTTTTAATGAGAAATCTGCAGTCATTAAGGTAGTTTTTCCTTTAAAATAATTTGTTGTTTTTCTATGGTTGCTTTTAAGATTTTTTTCTCTTTTGCCATGTCTTTAGGGTTCTTTTTTTTTTTTTTTTTTA